>PVIC010018887.1:0-24836 GCA_004025085.1 Thryonomys swinderianus
ACAGGCAGGAGCCACCACGCCCGGCACATAGTTTACTTTTTAAGGAAATGTTTGTTCATTTCTGTGCTCATGACCCACAAGAACTTGTAAAAGAAATGATAATTCCCAACTGAAAGTGTTAAATATCCATTCTTTTTTTCTAATTGAATTCTTTATTGGTACATTTTATATACAGCTCACAATCACACACAACATTTAGGAATTTGTACCAGTATATGACACAAGTTAATTCTCACTTTTACCCACATCCCTACCCACCCACACCTCCCACACCCCCTATATACATGTTCTTTTATTTTCTTTTGGGTTGAAAGAAAATAAATATGAAGGAATCATATTTATTCCTTCCCCTCATTATGTTCCCACACCAAATTCCCTTTGGATATTTCCTATTTCACAAAAATATATCCATTCTTCAAAGAAACTATATTTCAGTCTGGAAAAAATACAAATACTATTAAACCTTACAGTACTGTTCAGCACACCCTGGAAAAGGAACACAGCCTCTCTAGTCTGTATACAACTAGCACACTTTCTTTTGTTAAAGTTAGAAGAGGGAGAATCAGACACATAATGCTTAAATGTCTTGCCTTCTCATTCTTTGTCATCTAAAAGCAGAGATTTGAGTTTTAGTGGAAGTTGCAAATACATGCTGAGTATCTGACAGTTTAAGTACTTGTAAGTATCTTAGAATTAGAAACTGATGAATTATTTTTAAGGTAGTAGCAAACCTAGATTCACAGCTTTTCCCACAGACTTGTTTTCATATATGTATATATGGCTCTTTCTAGGCATTCTGAGCAATACGTAAAAGAGAATTCCCTTATCTTCTATATAAAAGCCAAGGAAGAGACTGAAAATAGGAAAGAGAGATTAAGATTTGTACATATAAGAATCCATCATATGTCTTATGGGAAGTCCAAAAGGAAAAATGAGAGAAACAATATTCAAAGATATTTCTCCATGAAATTTTGAGACATTATAAAAATTAAAAATTCTCAGAGTAAATACATGTATCTAATTTAAAAGGCAGGAGAGAGCAAAGGGAATTTGTTTGTTTTAGGAGGTGAGACAGAGTCTCCCTTTGTAGTTCATGCTGGCCCTGAACTTACTATGTGGCTGAGGTTAGCCTTGAAAATCAAAGTCCTTTTCACCAACCCTCTATGACTATTTCCTCAGAGACTACCACTGACAAAACTTATCATTCCTCATCTTGAGTTACTGAATTTGTAAATAGGATATGTCTGTTGATTTCTTACCACTGGAAATGATGATATAGTCAGTTATCTTGAAATATATGAAATCACGGGCCGGAGGGTTTGCTCAGTGGTTCCAGCGCCTGCCTCGCAAGTGCAAGGTCCTGAGTTCGATCCCCAGTAACCACATACAATGCTGGGCGTGGAGACTCACGCAATCAATACCACATACCACAGTGCCAGGCATGGTGGCTCACACCTGTAATCCCAGCACTTGGGAGGCAGAGACAGGAGGATTGCTGAGTTTGAAGCTTGCGTAGGCTACATAGTGAGCTGAGAGCCAGCCTGAACTACAAAGCGAGACCCTGTCTCAAAAAAAAGAAATATATGAAATCACATACCTGTACACCTCTCCTAGCCTTCCAATATGACTGTATCTCAACTTTTCAGTAAGTATTATAGATTCATATCATTATTACCATGTAAAAAGTGCTTCCCTCTGAGGCTCATTGTATTCTGTGATTACATTTCCTTTCCTAAGCAGCTCTTTATTTTTTATGGAAGTAACTATTGCTTTGGCTCTTTCGGTTTGGTTTGTATGTCACTAACTGATCCATTCCCAAGGACTGTCATTAGCACCAATTCATCTTCATAATGTGGGTGGCCACATCAGTAAATCTTTTATTTCTGGCTGTTTTCATAGATACCACCTTCCCAGAGACCACGAGTCTCCTGCTGCTGTTTGTTTTGATTGCTTCAGGACCCTTGGGTCAACTGTGCCCTGAAATCTTCCTCATTCTTACTTTACATTCTCCTTTTAAATGGAGCACATCTACCAGTAAAGGATACTTAAGAACTAGAAAGCTTTAGCACTTCTCTTTTCTGAGCCTCCTCACTGCTGGTTATTATTTGGCTGAGTATTGAACTCTCATGGAAAATCATTTTCCTTCGAAGTTGAGGTCATGTTTCATTTTTTTCTACCTTTTGAACTTCTCTTGAAGTCTGACTTCCATCTATTTCTGACAACTTTCATGTGACTTTCCATAGTCCTTTACCGGGAAAGGATTAATTAGGATCTTCCTTTACATTCTACTATTCTATAATTATGGATGATTCCACTTCAATTGACCTTTCATTCTTTTGCTCAGTGTTCAGTCCAGCAAACGTGGGCCTAGCAAGGATGACTGTGGGTCTGATAACCATTTGTTCTGACAATATACAAGTTATCCTTTCTTATTATACATCCATAAAAACTTTTAAGTTTTTGGAAAGGATTTTTTAGAAGGAGTATATCCTCAAGGAGTTTTATAAAACTGATTAAGATAAACTGCTCATATGAGTAAGCTGTTCAATTACAACTGCATGCAAGCCAGAACACTGTAAATTAAGAGAGAATAGGGAATTGAGGTGTAATTATTTAAGATAAATAGTACTAATCTCATATACTATGTTGCCAGAAGAAGCCATGCAAGCAAATGGTATATGTGAATTCTTCTGGAAAATGCTAGATTTTTAAAAATAATCTGTAGAAGTAGCAGTATAAAATAAAAGAGTAGGACCTTTGCTCCTCTATGACTGACAGTATATTTCAGCTATTTAAAGGAGAGACAGGAAGAAATCGTGAAGATTTAAAACAGGGACAGGGCTGGGGATTTAGCTCAGTGGTGCAGCCTCCTACCTTGTAGGCTCAAGGTTGTGAGTCGATGGTTAAATAAATAAATAAATAAATAGAACAGGACAGAAAGCCAGAATGTCTCTTTTTGACTGTCTTCAGTGCAACATTCTGTCTTCACAGTCTCATGGGTGGCACAGAAATGGCTAATGAGGCCAATCGATAACCATGAACTTTCTCTGCATTTTTTTTTCTTCAATACTGGGGATTGAACTCAGGCCCTTTTGCATCCAAGGTTGTCACGGCATCACTTGAGCTAAATCCCCACTACGTAGGGGCATTTGCTTGTTTGTTGTAATGTCTATGCAGCCTGTTTTTCTATCTTAAGTTCTTTGTTGTCCACACAAGACACTTTTGCCTGGTATCCTCTTGCAGATTGCTACCAGTATTTCATGTTGGCTTTGAAAGTTAGAATCATGGGAGACAACATTTGTTTCAGACACAAACGTCAAAACGCCATGGCCTCAGCAGCCACAGTGCAGGACGTCTGTTCCTCTGAAGCATTTGTTCCAGCTACATGTGGATTGTGATTGGCTCATCTATGATTTGAGCTTATTCAAATAATGTTCTGCTGGGAGGGTCTTATTTAAAAAGCCTTCATAAACATGTGCACCTATTTTATGAATATTAGCCCTCAGCCATCACTAGGAAGGAAGAGCATGCAGCCATACTCTAACCAAGGGGCCGAGCCTGTCTGTCTTTCTGTTTAGTGTTATGGCTTCTGAGCAGACAATTTTAATTACGATGGATCTCCTTGCTTGTGATTCCTTTATTTAGTAGAGATAGTATGGCAGGAGATATGGTCAGTAAATGTATATTCATTGAAATGCTGTGTCAAGATTTTTACTTTTATACTTTATAGGTTTATATGAATCTGCTCACCATATAATTGATATATTAAACACATGTGGGCTAACATGATTTTTTAATTATCTTTGCTATTTGCTTATGTGGCTAAATTCTAAAAATGTTAATTTTGTAATTAATTTCCAACACATTGTTTGGTAACCATGAATAGTTTTTGTTATAAATCACCCAAAGCCTTAGATCACTGAATTGTCTGAATGTGTCTTTCGAGTTAGTTTTGGAAAAGTAATTTATTTCCAATTCCTGCATCCTTTCTCCTGAGTTTTTATCCAGGAATCTACAGAAATCACTGATAAAAGTGGTTAATATTTTTTTTCTACTGTCATATGTGTTAGCCTTGAACCATATCTTCTTCCATCACGTTTTTCATGGGTCCTCCTGATTTCTTTCAGACCTCCTGTGTCTGCTAATATGTCACACTGGTTTATGGCCTCTGCTTTTGGTCTCATTCTTTTCTCCAGTGAATGCATTTTCACGTTCCTTCTGCCATCTCCTGTAAAAATATGTCACCACCCTTGTGGCTGCCCAGAGCTTTTCAGACACTGGCTGTGACCTCCTTGAGCATTTCCCAGACAGTTGTTTATTGATTATTACTTCATAAGCTGCCTCTGTGGGGAGGTTTCCTGTTCCATAAAGCATTAGATTTGGGAAACAGTTATTGTATCCCTATTCATAAAGTAGATATATAATAAATATGTATTGAATAGAAGGAGTAAATGAATGGTGTATTTATAGTATACAGAAGTGTGTACTTTAAAAATTTCTATAATGAAGAATGTTTACTATATTTCACCCAGCCTGTCCTAGCCTCGTTTTCCAACAATGCACTACCTGGTACACCCTCACATGTTTCCCATCGGAGTGGCATTGCACTAAACACGCCTTGGAATTGCAGGGGGTGGACTCCAGTGCAGTGGCAGCAGAACAGCATCCAGACCCTGGGCTTCACCGGTCCTCGCTCTGTGCTGGTTCCAAATGCAGGCCTCTTTCCCTGTATCAGCCGCTAACCCTTTCCCATCTCTCCATCGACTCAGATTTGAAATAACCTCTGATCAGTTACATGCATTCTCTCTTTCAACTGTCCTCCAATTTGAATCATTTTTTGTTACCTGCTGCCTTTCAAATCTGTTTTGGGATGCATAACTACTCAGAATCTCTGCCTTGACTTTTATCTGTGGACATATAGTCTGCCAAAAAATGTACACATCAGGAAAAGAAAAACTTATATAAACACATTAATGCCTAATGTATTGAAGGACCATGAGATTAATACAAGTTGCCTTTGGCCCCTGCAGTTACAAGAGGTGCTCAAAGTGGTGGCCGTTACCTTCTAGATTCTTATTAGTATGACAAACTGCTGAAGTGTTTTGTTTTTGTTTTTGTTTTTTGGCAGACTCTGTATTTACTCTGTTTGTAAGGTTTTGCAGGTTGAGTTTACTATATTAAGTACTTTTAATTAAAATCTCTCAGAAAGGCAATTGTGAGCATTGTGTCCTACCACGGATACATTTCAGACATGGCATTTCTCTCACTTACACAGGAATTGGTTTACCCTAGCTGTTTTGTTGAGCCCCCTTCCCATTAATCAGCTACATGTCCTCTAGTCTCTCAGATCTCACAGAAATAAACTAAAGTGCATAGGGAGTTTCCTTTGCAGACCATCTATCTGAGCATCGTTGAAACTTTCGCTCATGCTGAGGATCTGCCTAGATTCTCTAAGACATTTGCCCATCGTTCAGGTCCAGCTCTGGGCTTCTGTATCTGGACATGTGGAAGGGGAGTGAGAGGGATGTAAATTCAGGTGGAAAGGGCGCTTCTTCCAGCTGTCTTTAAACACTGCTTAGTATAGTCATCGGGTTTTGTGACAGCATCTCTGGAACCAGACTGGAGGATGGAGGTGAGGAACAAGAGAGGAGGAGGGACAGCCAGAGGGAGCGTCTTTCGTAGAGGCTTCAAATGTTGGCTGTTAGCTGGAAAACTTGGGGGCAAAAGCCCAACAAGTTTTCTGGCCTTTAGGTTCAGGAGCAGAGAGAATGAAATGGCAGTACTGCTCCTCTAACAGAAGTGTGTGGGTCCACAAAAGGCAAGCCTGACTTTCTCCAGAAGGCAGTAGCACCCTGCTTTTCTTCTGAGCCTTCCTCTTCACTTTCACTTCTTACCTCAGGACCTTTTCTCATTAGCACCTTCACCAGAGTTGGAGCTGGAGAAGAGAGAGGAGGTGTTCAGACATGTGCCTATTTGCATAACTACTTCACTGACTTAATGCCAGGGCAGCACAAACATTCCGTCCAGGTAGATGGAAAAGCCAGTTTCATCCATCACAGTGGCATTATTTTCTTTTTTAGCATAGAATGTTTTATTGCCAGGCCTCTCCTAACTGTACATTATAAATAGTGTCTGATTAAGAATGTTCTGGATGGGTTAATTAGTGTGGTGACTATTATTAAGCAAACTGCTTGTTAGTATTATGCCTATTTGATCTTGGTATTGATGTGAAGTAATTGACCATAGAACTACATTTAGAAAAGCTGAAATAAACTTTTTTTTAATTTCTATTATGGCAATAAATTGTTTATATTAAACATGTCTATGAAAATGTGAGTTTCATGGCACAGAGAATCAGAATAGATTCTGTGTGGGATGGTGGGTGAGGTTTATTTTGTTTTGTTTTTAGAAATATTAATATATTTGTCCAAGCTTCTTCAAGACTAGCTCTATTGAAACAAAGCAGTAAGAAATTATTTCAGTTTCTGTTTTTCTTATTTCTATAGGATATGTAAAAACCAAAGTGTTTTAAACTCTACCCAACTAAAGGAGGTACCTTACTAGATTTAGCTACTTGCCTAAATGCTTCTTTTGGTGGCAATCACTATAATAAATAGATTATTAAAGAAAAATGTGAAAAAATAAACAAGGGAAACATGGGATATAACCACCTTCTTCCATGCTATCTATACTATTTATTGGTATTTTGTCCAGTTCTGTTGTTAAGTTTCCCTATTGTCACATTTCCATGGGGAGTTTATTCGATGAGCTAATAAATTATACCGTCAGGGAGTTTTCTCCTGAAATTCAGCTTAAATTTCCCCATCCTTAATTTCATCTCATTACTCCTAGTTATACCCCCTTGTACCAGGCTAAATAATTATTCTTTGTCCTTGGAGACTCCTATTATGTGCTCCTCTAGTTGTCCCTTTACTAGGCTATTCATATGTAGCTCCTTTAATCTGTCCTCACAAATCAATTCTTCCATTGCCTTAATCATTATTACTGCTCTTTTAAGAACTCTAATTTTCAAACATATACAGTTCTAGGGTGCCCCTGATGCAATCAGCATTCATACGATGTTCTGTTCTACAGATTCATTTTCTTCCCCCACTTTACAATAGGATCCCAAACTAAGTGACTTCAGTTCAATGGGACAGGTCAGCATTTGTTCATCTTGTCAAACTCAAGATGATTTTTTTTCACTGTTTCCAACCTTCATGTGAGGTTTATTTTGATTCTTTTTCAGTTTTATGGAATTTGTACACTGTTTTTGCTTCCTATCCCTATTTATATTCTCCATTTCCCCATGTCCTTATCCACTGTCACCTATCAAGTCCTTCATCCACAACCTGTATTAACATGGAGATTTAGTCAGTTTTGAGGACAGCTAAGAAATGTGTTGAATAAAAGCCGACCTAGCACCTTGTCCAGAGCTAAATTCCTCGTCCATTACCAATTTCCATTGTTTATCACCCTTTAGCCAATCTCCCATCTCTTTTAATTTGTAGTTTTGCTCATGTGCTAGCCAATATAAATGGATTTTATGAGTAAGATGGGTTATGAGATTGTTTTATGTTGTTTCCGTGCCCCTTGATTTTTTTTTTTTAGTTGTGAATCCTTTTTGCACTAAATATAATTTTGTTAAATCCTCTTTAAGCTTGCCTGGCACTCTTTATCTGACATTAACAAATGGATAATTTGCTTGCTTTATTGTTGTTTTCTAGATATGTACAGATATTCCTTCTCTTACCATTTCTTCTGTTTGGGAGAAGCTGAAGATGTTGACCTAGTCATTTTCTTTTTTACCTATGGCAGTGATAAATTAAAACATAAAACTTTTTTTTTTTTTTGCGACAGGATCTTCACTATATAGTTCAGTCTGTCCTAGAATTCTAGCCTACACTGGCTTGAACTCAGCCCCGAGCTCTTACCCAGCCTCCCTGAAGCCTAGACTTGTAGGCATGTACCACTCAGCCCAGCTTTTGTTTTGTTTTGTTCAGGAGGCAATCCCCCAAGCTGCTCAGACGAGACCCAAACTTTTGATCCTTCTTGTAACAACTTCCAAAATAGAGCTGTGTAAAACATTTTCTTTTTAGCTCTTACAATTTCCTCAATATTTTCAAATTATTTTTGGAAGAAAGCTCATTTGCCCCGTTAATAATTTTAAACCTGTGAGATCTGCAGGTACAACGTGTAAATACCTATGTTTTCCCCATTTTTAAATCAAAAATTGACTTATTATTTCATTATCTCATATTTACAGGGCTAATACCATTCTTTATATTTTATCTATCTGTATGCAATCATCTATTTATTGCTTGGAGGTCCATATATTCAATTGACTTTTCTCCTACTATTTAAAATTGGAATAGATGTTTAAAGGGAGTTATGAGACAAGCATAGAAGCCCCCTAGGTAAACTTTCCGACTCTAGAGTGTGGATGGCATAGGATGGGCATCGGACACACCCAAACGCCCCACTTCCGGCCCTCTAGGGTTGCTTGTCACTGTCAGTCAATGCTCCCTGCCTGTGCACCCAGGCACTGTGGTCCTGTAACTGATATCTTAAAACCTGCATCCATTTCTGCTCACCCCATTGGCATGGAAACCTGTCCTTGTGCTTCAGTGGCACAGCTCCTTATATTCTCCCCTTGCCAACCCAATTTTTTTCCAGCCCCATTTCTCCTTCCTCACGTCAACTTTACAGATAATATAGGCTTTTCTCTGTCACTAGACCCCCCCCACACACACCTGTGTGCACACATGTACTGAGAATCCTAACAATAATAACTGATGTTACTCTCTTTCCCATCCCCACTTTTTTTGTAGGATCCTTCTTCCTTCTTTACCATCCCTGACTATTCCTATGTCCTCATGTACCCAAACCTTGAAGATTTCTGTTTGTGCTACCTCATGGAGACTTGAGAGACTCCACAGGAATAGCCATTGACCTAGGACTGGACTATTGCCAAAACACCTTGCAGTGTTTTGTATTTCTATGCATTCTTTAAAGGTTCTTGATTAATTTCCATAGTATTTCCAGGGTTTTCTCAAATTGCTTTTCTATTCTTCCAAACGTTACTTATTCTCCTTCATGATTTCTCCTACCTCCAGACCCATGTATTCTCCATTTTTCCCTTACTCAACAATTCAGAAAAAGGCCAAATCCCTAAGTGGGCCCCAGGAACTCCAAGATAGCACTTAGTCATGTGACCTAACCTACCCTTCCAGTCTTACATGTCAGCCTCTTTGGATTTCATGTTATTCCCAGAAGAGTTTGGGTTCCTGTATTCCCATTTCCTTTGTTCCAAATGTTCTTTCAATCCAGACCTTCCCTACCTTGGAAAATCCTTGCATTAAACCCTTTCAAGACTTTACTGATTCCCTTCATAGCACTGACTGCTTCATTCCTTGAATTGGAAAAGTTGGAATACTGATTGTAGATACAGTATATTCCAACCTTGTTATCTGTGTACACATCTCTTTCCCATTCTATTCTAAGAACTCTTAGAAATTATATTGAAATGGGTATTAGAAAGACACTAGCAAGACAGCTAGAAAGACACTAGCAAGATCATTTTATTTTTTTTTCCAGTACCAGTGTTCAAATTCAAGACCTTGCATTTGTAAGGTAAGCAAGGAGAATGCACAGGTGTCCAGGAATGTAGAATAGTCTTGTGAGAAGTGACAGGAGCAGTCAAGGAAATAGCAAACATTTTCATAGGGCAGTGAACATGTGGATTGAAAACAAGCACTGGACCATGGGGTGTGTCAAAAACATAAAATGAAAATGAAGAAAGATGGGTGAGGGAAGAATGATAAATTATCTCAGTAGTCATGTTTAATTGCGTGTGCAGTGCAGGTTTTATATCAACAGAAATTCAAAGACAGTCTTGTCTAATTTCAAACCTTTGAACCATCGCTCAGTAGCTAATACCTGTTGAACCTTTTCTAAAATTTTTATTTAAGACATCTTCATTTTTTGTCTCGTCTTTATGCATAGTTATCATGTCCTTATAAAAAGGTAAGGGTAACTTTACATATTTTTTCACTAAAAGCATATTGCATTCCCTTTTTATAACAGATTCATGCCCAAGCACAAAATAACCCATTTAAAGAAGATGCTGAGCCTTAAAGGAAATGGCAGAGCTGCTCTGTCCGTGGCCCTTTCTTCACAACCAGAGCAGAGAAACCCTGTGAATTTATTGGAGAATTTTAATTCAGTGGATGATGTACACTCTGACCTTCATGCTGCACAGGAAAACCTGGATAACTTATCAATACAAGGGTCAAACTTGAAGCATTCAAACTCATCAGATAATTCAAGATCTCATCATGAAGAAAATACACCCCATCTGACTCTTAAATCCTTTGACAGTTTGGATAGAGTCGATGATCAGCAAAGACCATTGCACATTGTCTGGCCTCACAGGTGGTAAGTCAAGACATGCAATTGAGTAAGAACTGATTAATAGAGAATATATTCTGATGATTGACTTGCTGTTTATTGTCCTTATAGGAAAAGATTATATTAATGTGATAGTACTAATGTAATGAAAGATGGTACTACTCAAGCATCTTTATATCAATTACTTTGTGTTTAGAGTTTGAATTAAGATAATAACTATTTGCATTGATTTCCTCAACTAGCAGCACTTGCAGACCTGTTTAAGACTGTTTTAACATATAAGATTCCATTTTAGATACACACACATGCATTCACACTACTACTAAACAGACATTGATAAAGCAGTATCACCATTAAAATGAAAACAGTTTCTATTATTTACTGCATCTCTACCACGGTCAACTGGGTGGCTTTGTTTTACCTGTCATAATGCAGATCAGAACATCTGAAGCTGTGTCCCTTCTCCTAAATGTCTCCATATTGTACTAAGCAAAATACTATGTAGCTGAGTCTTCTAAACAGTGAAAAATCAACTGCAGCATATAACCCCATCAAATATAAACTTACAGATTTATAAAGTTATAAATTATAAATTTTTACATCCTATAAATTAGGATTTAAAAAGGTAAAATGTCCTGATAAGCTTCTAGTATTCGGCATGAACATTTTAATCTAGTTTTTATTCCTCTCAGTTTGTTTAATCTGTATGTGGCCTGATTAGAGTTCACTTCCCCCACAGATTATGGTCTTTTTATTGCAAAGATCCTGGGCTTATCATTAGGTCAGATTTTCTGAGAGCAACTGTTTGCAGGTGAAGTAATAAGCACACCACACCGGCCAGGCAAAGCGCCTTTGCCGAGGATTTGACTTCCAGTACATTAAAACTCCAGAGTCCTCCCAGCTGATCTGCAGCATCTGGTACCTAAAGGGATTTTTATCTTTGATTCTAAATATATGAACATAAAATTTAGGGATTGAAAGTTGATGTGGAATGTGTTTAGACTGGTTAATCATCGCATTTCCAGCATATCCTTTCTAAGAGTAACATTTATTTATAAATCACATTTTACTTAGAATGTGATGGTGTCGGGATCTTTTCCATTATTATAAAATGTACTGGATCTGGATAAGATGAACCTGTTAGGAGGTAAAATACATGTCCCCCTTTACTCCGTTCTGAAAGCTTTTCCTTTATATCCCAGTAATTGTTGTTGTCTCTGAACTAATATTTGTTGCAAGAAAGTCAGTTCTAAAAAGTTTGGTTCTGGTTTATCATAAAAATGGTAAATAATTTATAGACTGCTTTTACTAAACAGTGATATGAAGGAAAGAGTGAAAACCAAAGTATGTTATTCAATACTTTGCACAAAGTAAGACAAAGCTATTTTAATAAAATTAACAATATTAAATTGAATAATTCCCTCTCTTCCTTTTTATATTTTTGGCTTTAATTTAATTTAATTGCCTAAAGTTAGTTGCTTAAAGAGATACAGCATTATGTTTGTGCACATTCTTATTGTTAAAGCTAAATTATTTTTAATTTGGAGAAGAGGGAAAAAAGCCACATCAGCAAGAGTAAGTGCCAAAATATAAAAGTAACACATTCATCCTTACGGGTAATATAGTAGAACATTGGAAACTTGGAGGTTGCCAGACACATAGCTAACATTAGGGCTAATTTTGAAAATCTAGCGTGCAGTCAATTTTACTGATGCCTGGGGACATACAAGGTAGAAGCTGACAAGAGAACTAATTTTGTTTGGGTTATTTACTGCTATGCATCATCCTCGGGTTCCCGCCTGACACACAGCTATATGAAGGGGGATATTATCACACACTAAAAATTTATGTTGACATTCGATATTTGTTCAATATGTCAGCAGTATTACTTTCATAATCAAAAGAGTAAGAAAAAGAGAAAAGAAAAGCACTTTATGCTCATATAGATATATCTTTTTAATAACAGTCTATAAGGTTAATATAGTTTACCTTTGAGAGTATACAATGAAAACAAGCAGGGTTAGGAGGGGAAATGACAGAAAGCATCAACTCGAGCTGTTTGTTTGCCATTACCTAAGCGAGCCATGTCAGCTCTCTGGCCCGCGTCTGATAGCTATTTGTTGTACAGAGAGCACAGCATAAAAAAAATATCAAACTCTTAATACTATTGTGTGCCCATAACCATCTGTCACTGCTAGCCTGGAGATGAGAGGAAGATTACGAGGAATAAACACTGAGCCGCCGAGCATTGGTAAAGCCTTCGGGCAAAAAACTCTTGTGGGGACATCAAAGACATTCTAATTCCGAGGCAGTCAAGGATTACACTGTGTAACCTGTGCTGACAACAGATAAATGACTGGCAATATTGTGCCAGAGCTGTCGGGTCCTGCATGGAGTACTGATGATGATGATGATGATGTTATCTTGCAGAATGGACTCTGCTGGGATAATTTTATGATAAAACACTTTTTTCAAATGCCACTGGGTCTAGGCAGACATTTACTAGCTACAGGGGTAGCAATCAGTTTCTTCAAAATTTACTGTTCTAAGCCCATTAGAGTTCCAGCACAGCAAGACTCTTCAATGAAAATCTAAAACGCCTATATTTTCTTTAGGAGAATATATGCAAATGTTGTGAGCTGAACTCCTACCCTTTAGTAGTAGATGCTTTATCATCTGATTTATGTAAATTTGCTCATAAAAATACAGTCTATTTTTAATTGGTGAATATGAATTAGAAAATTAAGATTCTGGTTCAGCACTCATCAGACATCGCCAGCTACAAGCACACATTTATTTAGAACCCTAATCATATGGGTAGAAATCATATCATTGACCAGTCGGTACGCATTGTATTCTGAAGGAAATGGCCAGGGTTGTGCTCCTGAGGCAGCTCTCTTAGCTGATGCCTTGCCTGCCTTCACCCTTTACATGTCCTTTTCGGTGCTATGAGTTACTTGAACTACTTGCTCAGAGGTGGCTTTTCTTTGGAGCACCCTGCAAGACCCGTCTTGGGATGTTGCATTTGTGCCATGTCCCCATGTGTTTTCAGGAGAGGAGAGTGAGTCAATGGCTGTTTCCCCTGTAAACATGAAGGAAAAATGGACATCAGAGAGGGCCAGAGGGTTCTTAAGATCCTGTCATTACCTTCTTAACAAAACAAAAATAAAACCTTCCTCCTTATCATAAAAAATATGCCCATGAAATCATGCTGTTGTGGTAGTCAGCACTAAAAATGAAGTGATGCTGACCTCACTGTGTTCGTTCCACGCTGGGATCAGGAATGGTTTAAAATATAGTGTTAGCCTCTAACATATCTTGTACTAAGTCAACCAAATGTAGAGCCGACTTGCTAGGATATGTATCAAAATCAAAAGTGACATTTTCTAAGAGATTCATTCTGGCTTTAAATCTGTGTTAAAATGTCCACACACGAGAATAGGCCCCTAAATGCAAGTTTTGCCCTCTCTCTCCAGTCTTTCTGAATCTGGGCTTGTTGAGGATTATAGTGAGCAACCTCTGCTGACAGTAGATAAATAACTGACAGTATTTTAACAGAGGGTCTGGGTTCTCTGCAAAGTAATTTGTCTTTCTACTCTCTACCCAGTCTTTAATGTTTTGTTATAAAAATCTATGCAAGGCATGGTTAATAGAAATGACTTACAGAGAAAGATCTGTTAAAAAAAAAATCCAAAAACAAAAAACATATACTGCAATCAACAATGCTTGTTTTTATCTATTTTCTTTCCCAATACTCCACTAACCTTGATATTTTGCACCAAGTTCCAGACTGTATGTAATGTTCTCTACTTTGTTTTAGAACCAACGTACACACTGCTGGCAGACAGAAAAATAAGTGTAGAAAGTACTGAAAACTCACCCTCTCAAGGCCATACCTTTCATAGTTCGATATCAAGACTCACATCCTTAAAAATATTGAGGCACCGAAAACTCTTGTTTATTGGAATTTTTACCTATCAGTATTTACGTTTTAGAAATGAAAATTGGGGAGAAAGTTTTAAATCTACATTAAGTCATTTTGAAATAATAATGAAGAACCAAATGCATGTGAATATAATTAGTTATTTGTATTCAACTATTTTCTAAAACAAAGATAATACTGAGGAGTGATATTACTTTACATATTTGTATATCTGAAATATCTAAGAGGAGGAGAGTTTGATTCTTACATTTCTTTAAATATTCAATCTGTTGCAATATACTGTTTAGTAGAGGTTCATTTTTTAAAAATCCTGCCTTCCAAAGAGATGGTGTTGGAAAAGGAAGGAATGTTTCAGTGGCCTATTCTGGTTATTGTAAATGTTTTTCTTCGATACTGTACCAAAACTTGACAAGGAGTCTCTGTAAGATTAGTCGAAATGTGTAGTATCATGCCACCTCAATGTGTTTTGAATGCTCTGTTACTTGCATTTGGAATGGATTTTGTAGCATCATGAATTGATCACTTGGAAAATAATAGGCTCAACAAATATTGCAGATGTTTCAAATATTGACCCAGTTCACTGTCTGATTTCAAAAAATCGCAATTGTTAATGTAACCATAGTGTAGGTGAAGTTTTTCCAAAATTCCAGTGGCTACTTAAAAGTTGAAATTTAGAATTACAAGATAGAGCAGCTGTTCTTTTTGAAGTGCTTCACAGGGTTAATATCTAAGAAAATGCCAGGCAAGTCTGACCAACCATCCTTTGTGTATCAGTTTCCTTTCAGCCAAACTGAGGATTTAACCAAGAAGGCAGATCACCTCACAATTTTATCATACAAATTATTTTCTTCAAAAACCCATTGTATCCTGGCAAGAAATAAATAAGCTCTACATGTAAAATATGTCCTGCATTATATAAAGAATATTTAAAGATGTCTATTGGAGAGGTGAAATTAATACTTTTTTTCTATTTCTATGACAATCATAAGTGAAATAGACTTGTTTCTCTTTTATTGCAAATACAGGTAGTGAAAATAGGATTCCCATACTTCACTTTAGTGCCAGCACCTTGGATTCTGCTGTGGCACACAGTTTCACCCTCACGTACTTTTATACATTGTAAAATGGACAAATTGCATTTTAGTGTTAGTATAATGTAGTTTCATTTGCAAGACTCCATTAAAGGACCTTGAACAATACCAGGAACTCACGCATTTTGTAAATACTCTATAAACCTCTGTCAAATGTGACTGATGGTCACATACATAAAAATATAGTTGCCACGAGCCATTGGAATTGCCCTTTTTTTAGTTCTTATAAAGTCTCTTTCCCAGAATGTAAGCATACCACGTTACAATTTTTGGCTTCAGTGGATAGCAAACAAATGTTCATCATATATGAAAAACTTTTTCAGACCAAATAGAATTTGTTTCCGTGTGGGCTAAGTAGTTAGAAAATTATATAATATTGATCTAAGATGTAAGAAATTCTGTTCTGATCTTAAAAACTCAGCCAGTAACCCAATTAAGTATGTTCTGATTCAGAAAGTTGATATGAGTGGGCTGTGAGACATGTTAAAGAGTTTGAAATTATTAAATCTCTGTAACTGTGAGTTCTATTGTGACTTCCTCATTTGTACTGTTAACATTCAAAGATTTCTCATGATATATGCAGTATTTACAGCATTTTCAGTAAAGTAGCAATAAATTGATTTATGAAAACTTGATTCGAATTTGGAAAGGACAGGTCCAGTTTTGGAAAAATAAATAAAAAACATATTTGAAGTATATTTGGATGACTCACTAACATGAACCACATACCCTGACACTGAAAGAACGTGACATCCATATATTTAGAAACTTTTGTGAATTCCACCTAAAATTAAGTGAATGGTATAAAACGGAAAATTATGCTGTATGATTTGGTAGGAAAATAAATTACTCTTTTCTTATTCTTTGCCTGCATGAAGTTTAAAAATACAGCTTTGAAAGCAAAATTGATGCATGACTTCTGAAAGGATGTGTCTTATAGGAGGGGATGATAAGACTTTTCAGCCAAAATAAACCTACGTTGGTTTTCTCATTGCCAAGATAACTTTGGGAGCATTTCAACTTTTCGTTGATCTTAAACCTTTCAGGTTTTACTGATCATTAACTTATAGTAGAGTATGTTTAGAGAACAACCTTTGGCTGTTGTGCCAAGATGTAAGTAGAAAAGCAAAGCACTAATACTTAGACACTAACATTCTGTGTTCTGTTTCAGTGTTATATATAATCTATTTTTTTAAGAGAAAAATGATCATCATTGAAAACTAGTTCTGGGAAACATGGTCATGTGGTCTGACCACCTATCTTTCACTGCTCTCCACCAAATCTTCTCAAACCTATGGCCACCCATCTTACTTGTTCTGTCAAGTAAAAATATTTCCAAAGATAATTTCTAGTTGCATCATCTAGTAATCTAGAGTTTGGGAGGAAGTTTTGTTTGTTTGATTTTTTTTTTCTATCTTGAATTTCAAATGAACTGTGGCATTTGAAAAACAAAGGCTATATAGGGAATCTTACTAAGCTTTTTGAAAACAACATAGTAAAACGCCTGCTATATACCTCATAATTTTGTCCTCTAACCTAGTACTATTAAATAAATCTATGAGGCTTTATTACGGGATTTTGAATAAATAGTAAGGTAATAAGTTCTAAGAAAATCATGCCCTCCCAAATAGTCTGACCCAAATCTCATTTTTTTAAAATTCCAAATAACTCCCCATATAGGCACCTTGTTATTTTTCAAACGATTGACTATATGAAGAAATATGATTCAGCATTTAGTTTCTCATTGTATCTTGTAGTGTTTGTAACTTTCTAGTATTCAACAAGTCAGCATGAACTACTTCCACCTGTAGTTATTTTTATCTTAATATTTTCAATCTCTGTAACATCATAAACTAAAAGTCCTGTTACTCTTTCCTGTCTAATATGGTTATAAAGTTCTCTACACTTGATTCATTTCATAAACATAGTGCAAAAGATGAATTGTGACTGTTACGCTTATTATAGTTTTCTTCCAATACTCAAGGCCCATGTTTGCTTTTGCTCTCACAGTTTACTATTCTTTTGATCAAATTCTTGTACTACACTTTACTTATCATCATAGATGAAGGATGGGTATTGGGAAATGGTATGTCCTTGATATGAGTAGGTGAGTGAGTAGATGGCTGGCTGGATGGATGAGCAGATGGATAGATGTGTGGGTGGGTAGATGAATGGAGAGGTAAGTGAGTGGGTGTGTGGAGAGATGAATAACCTATTTATTTGTTACATATATTTATGTCATGTATGCAGTTGTGTTCATTTCAATATCTTTCTCCTTCCTGGTCACTAAACCTTGAATTATAATTGACCTGTAATTAACATGCTCTTCCTCCCATTGTCAGGAGTAATATCCCTTCTGTTGCTCTTCATGTGTGATATTTTCTATCTTTCCACGGTGGTAGTTACTCTTATACTTCATTAGAGATGCCCTTCATCCTTTGCCTTCCACAGATCCTCTGCCCTGATTTACACCCCAGCCCTGTCTGAAGTCCCAGCTGTGAGTTTCCATGCACCAAGGGCAATGTGCCGCCCAGTGCACCACACAAACATGTAACAGAACTTTGCACTTTCAACGTACCTCTGAGCCATGCTCGATTTCATGTTTTAAATGATGTGATTTTGTGTTGTTTGTTTATTTGTTTTGTTTGTTTTCCTTCCTAGAATCCTCTGGAATAGAGAAAGAAATTCCTTAAGGGAATTTTTCTTTTTCAAAACCATCTAGCTAAAGAACCTGGCATATGGGGATCCTTACTAGATCTTAATGGTGATGATAGGGTGACCATTTGCTGATGGATTGTCACATTGTTATTAAGTCCAGGTCAGAACAAATTTCTCTTTCCGGGTAGAATGATAATGAAAATGGATTCAACTTACTAAATAGCAAGTGGAGATGGTTATATGAACAGCATTATTTTAGAAAACCTATGTTTTTTAAAAAAATTATAAACTGTCTTTATAAGAATTATAAATACAAATCCTTCAAAGTTTGTTCAAATGAGATAATTTATTTTAACAAAAAGGTAAATAGTATTTGGAAAGAAAGGCTCAGACTTATTAAAAATCAAAGTGACTTCTAAATTATCCTCAAAAAATAAACCTAGAAGGAAAGAACTGTAGAATATTTTTTCTCCTACTTCTTCACCATAATTCAGACATAAAATTACTTTAAAACAATCCACTAAAATCATTCTTCTTTAATCTTATGTTAAATCCCAAATGAATGAAGTCCTATGGCTTTTATAGATTACCCAACCTGAAGTTCAATAAACACCTTTTTTCTTCCTTCTTTCCTTCCTTTCCTTCTTTCTTTCCCTTCCTTCCTTTCTTTCTTTCTTTCTTTCTTTCTTTCTTTCTTTCTTTCTTTCTTTCTTTCTTTCTTTCTTTCTTTCTTTCTTTCTTTCTTTCTTTCTTTCTTTCTTTCCCTTCCCTTCCTTCCTTCCTTCCTTCCTTCCTTCCTTCCTTCCTTCCTTCCTTCCTTCCTTCCTTCCTTCCTAACTCAGTTGCAGTTACTAAAGAAATCCGAGATAGGAAGATGAGATAGGATAGCAATAACTATTATAAATTATGTAAGGTCTCTTTTTCTCTTTGTATCATCTTTATTGGGTATTCAGCTAATTAGCTATTTCAGCACAGTTCTGGCTAACATCATTTGTTGGGTAAACAAAAGAAGGGGAAAATTCAGAAACACAAAGAAGCAAAATGTTTGAGATTTTCTCTAAGATCTATACCTCATAGTGCTTATCTTGTGGAGAAAGATAATTTATCATGATCTTAGTCAAAAGTATTTCTTTGCTGTCCTTTTTCATTAACTTAGATATGTTTCTAGGATGAGAAATGATGTTACTTCTAATTATGGTTATATGTAGTTAATTTCCTTTTTTTTTTCCTAAGCGTGGTGTGAAAGGCAGTTCCCTCCCCAAGAGTTGGGGGGGGGGCGCTACTGGGAGGGAGAATACTGATAGAGCAGATCTTCCTGTTGCCGTAGCAACAGATTTATTTATTAGGGGTTGAAATGACATGAGTTAATATACCGCATACCTGCTGATCGGCAAACTCCCCTATTTCAGCTGCAGTTGACAATTAAGTCCTGGACAGCTACAGCCAGGGGTTAATGTTCCTCATTAGGAGAACTAGGTCATTACTGGGAAATCAAGGCACTTAAGGCAGCATGGGTAAAATACAAAATTCAGCATCTAGATGAGTGAGGCTTTTTTATGTTAATTAACCTTATTTTCCTAGGTTTAAAAAAATCTTATATGCACATGTCAGTGGATCAATTAATTGAAAAAAGAGCTAGTTTATTTCACTCTCTGAGTTGTCTTCATTTCCTTTGCAAGGATTTCATTATTTTATGGAAAATTCTTATGTCTATATGATGAGTAAAAAGGGTATTAAAATTAAGAAGGGAATCATCATGGAAATCAGCTTTACCACAAGGGAATGAGCAAATAAAAGCCTTGGAAATGAAAATAAATAAGCTTTGCTAATACCTCACCTAAGGAACAGAATATAAGCCCATCAGAGCTGAGAGATATTTAGAGGTACTTCTGCCTTCTTTATTAAGCAGTTACACAGTTATTTGACCTTCAGAAACTAAAACTTTGGAAAAGTGATTCCAAGTGGTTTTTAAACATTCTATTTGCAGAAAGCTTTGTAGCAGTTTAATAAACAATAACTTTCAGTTTATAATTGGCTTTTTTAATACCAATAAAATTAGATACATTAGTCGAAAGTTTTCATTAAAATGTCTGGGTGTTTTTTCACTTGATAAGTTCATAAATAATGTATCAAATCCCTTCTAAAAGCTTTGTTTTCTCATTTCTTTAAAGAGTTTTTATGTTGAAAAGTGGGTATTTACAGAGCAGAATAAGATTTAGTGTCCCAAATCCTATTTTATCTTCATTATCTACTACTGCTGTTGAAATCACTTCTTAGGAGTTCTTTCGCTTCTGGAATTTTCTCTGTGGACATAGACAAAAGCAAAACGGTACACTCCTACCTTTATTTTGTAGAGTCTCTTCAACTGAAAAATCAAAATTACTGTATTTCCCCTTCTTCCACCCATGAGATGTAAACTCTACTTTCTTACTATAAAAATCATTAGTTATATCCCAAATACTGTGTAGAATTCTGTCATTTCTGAGTAACTCGCCTTTAGCTGTCCACCTGTGATTCAGTGCATTATTTTTCACCTGCCAAAATCATTTACCTATTTTGTAAATGAAACAAGGCCCTCAGACACTTCATTAGAAAACATTGCACTACTATTAGGTCAGGTGTGTTACCACTTACCCTCTGATTTAGCCTAAATCAGGTGGCTCCTCTCACAGCTGCCACTCACAGAAAAGTATTTCCACACGAAGTTAGGCCTTACACCTGTCATTTTCACTTGCTGTGGTCAGTCTTTGGCATTACAAGAACACTTGTTTTTCTGTTTTTGTTTTGTTTTGCTTTGCGTTTGCATACGAGCAATTGAACTCAGGACCTTGTGCTATGCCGGGCTGTTGCTGTGCCACTGAGCTAAATCCCAGCCCAACAAGAATACTTTAAAAGGAGAAATTGGTGTGTTTTTTTTTTTTTTCTAATTTTAGAATTGCTATGAAAGAACCAGAACTCTAGAATAAGAAGGTATGGAAAGACTGTTAGGTCAGCCCCTACAGCTCTTTCTGTTTTCTTGGAGGGAAAGACAGGGTCTGCTTTCCATCCTCTATGTCCACTTTGCAGGGAGGCCGTCTGACTGTATCTTAGCCAATTCGTGTAACCAGAAGTGATGGGACCCCCCTCTCAGCCTAGTCCATAGAAATGTTCCATTCATACTTTCCACCCTCCTTTTCCTTCTGGCAGACGTAGAAGGCACTCGTGGAAGATGACAGTGCCTCCCCGGCTTGGGACTTTAAATGAGCTCATGGAGGAGGATGCCCCTTCTTATCTATGCCTATCAGTACAGCTGTGGACCTCACACATTTAAACCCACTTAATATTTGTTGAACCATCTTGATGAAGACAAAACACTACTACAGTAACCAAACCTAACAGTGGTATGACTGAAGTAGTAGTAATGAAGAGCATGAGAGGTAGTCAGAATATATTTTCTGGATTTGGGCATGAGGTGGTAAATGAACATGCTATATATTTACTGAGATGGGAACACATGAGAACAGAAAAGGTTTAAAAACTCTGTGTTGGGATATGATAAGTTAAAGATATTGTGTTAGACATGCAAATGGATATTCCAAGTTGGAAATTGATAATACAAATCTGTATTTCAGATAAGCAATCACGACTGGGTAATATAACTTAGGGACTATCAGAATGAATATAATCAGGTCCTTGAAGTTTAATTTAAGGAATATTTAATCTATTGGATTTTAAATCTCATTTCATTTTAAACTTTCTGGTTTTAAACATCAAATCTATACTAATTCTGTGGACAGCACTGGTAGTCTGCATGTAGTTAGAACCTAATAGAGTCTGGTGGTCCCTAGGAAACTTGTCATAGTTTATCAACCTTGCGCCATCAGACTGGTCACTTCCTCTTTAACTTCAGCCTTCTTTGTAAAGAGGAAATAATGTTACATAGTAGAATTATGTTGAAGACCAAAGGAAAAAATACAACCATACATATAAATGAGTTATCACAGTTCTTGGCAGAGAATAAGCAGTTAATAAACAAACATTAGCTATTATTAGTTGTAAATCATACACAATACAACATTAGCTCACATAGGAGCATAGCTTTTGCCCACTATCTCTTAATGCTTAAAATCAATTTTTTCTTAACTCTTCTAGAAAAAGAAAAGAAACAGCTAAATAAAGTTGTCTTTTTTTGTCTTCATTTTCAGCCTACCCAAAACAAGTACATACTGTACAGAAAAGTAGAATAAAACCACAGAGCAAACACTTCTAAGGAGCAGCATCTGCCTTGTAAATTAAGTCTATAAAAGGCTACCAAATGTCCCCTCACATTTTTATGATTGTTAGTGTATTACTAAACCTGGGTGGGATTTTTTTTTGAAGCTCTTACATCAAGCACCCACACTTTCAATATCACAAATTATTTCCGTTTTTTACAAGATGGCTACCATGAGCTTTTGCTTAAGAATAGCAATATAGTATCTATATAATAAGAAAATCATAGTTTAAATATGGGCTAATGACTTAACTGAATAGACGTAAAATAGATACACATAGCCAGTGAGCCACTAATTATCAGGGAAATGCAAATCAAAGCCATAATGAGATATCACCTCAATCCCAGCTAGAATGGTTATCAAAAATTAAAAAGATATGTGTTGTTGGCAAGGATGTGAAGAAAAGAGAACTTTTATACACTGTTGATAGAAATGTGAATTACTACTGCTGTTATAGAAAATAATATGGAGGTTCCCCAGAAAATTAAAATGACAAATACTGTTCAGTCCAGCTATTGCATAACTCTGTATATATCCAAGGGAAATATGATCAGTTCATTTATGATGGCCCAGATAGAAAGTCAACTCAAGCATTCATGTACTCGTGATGGATAAATAAAATCTGGTATATATACAATATGGAATACTAGTTGTGTATAATTTATTTAGAAATTATACAGTTTTGAAGATATTAGATAAATGCTCTTTCTACCTATATAATTGTTATATTTTCTTGCATAGTACTTTAAAAAAAAATAAACAGCTTTAGCAACATGTAATAGTACACAGCTAGAATCCCAGCACTGTAGGAGGCTAGAGCAGGAGAATCACAAGTCTGAGTTCAGCAATGTAGTGAGAATTTGTAGAATGAAAGAAAAAACAGAGAGAGAGAGAGAGAGAGAGAGAGAGAGAGAGAGAGAGAGAGAGAGAGAGAGAGAGAGAGAGAGAGAAAGCAAAGGAAGGAAGGAAGGTAGGAAGGAAGGACTGAAGATGAAGCTCAGTCCAGAAGCCCTGGGTTCAATCTCTTGTACAGTTGAATAAATAAGCAAACAGCTTTAATGAACAGGATGGTTTGAATATAGGCAGTGGCTCCCAAAGGCCTGTATGTTGAAGTCTTGGTTCCCAGTGTGGCAGTACTGGAAGTACTGTGTTGGCAGGCAGAATATTAGTGGACTGTAGTAACTCATCTGTCCTCTGGCTTATGGTATCAACATGTTCTTTGTAATATTGTCATCTGGTACCTTGATTAGGGGTTCAAGGGAATGGGGTTAGTCACCTTGTTCTTTATCTCAAGCCCTATGAGCTGCATATACCTTTTCTCTCTGTAAGTTAGTTGTCTCTGGTTTGTTATTATAGTAATATGAAGCTGATAAAATGGGGTATAATGTATCCATTACAAAACCTGCCTGTATTATATATACAGTTCAACAAGTTTTGATAAATTTGGAGTTGTGCATCTATCACCATGATTGAGTTTTAGAATATTTTATCACCTCAAAAAGAATGCCCATACTCTCATCAGTCAGTCCTTCTACCTGCTGCTCAGAAAAATGCCAATCTGCTTGCAATCTCTCTAGATTTACCTTTTCTGAACATTTTATATTAAGAAATTGTAAAGGCATTATTTTTTAATCTAATTTTTTTTTTTGAGAGAAGGTCACACTTGTCGTGAGCTGGCACTGAGCTCAGGCAAGCCTCGAACTCAGCAATCCTCCTGCCCCTGCCCCCCCCAAAGTGCTGGGATGACAGGCATGAGCCACCATGCCCAGCACTGTGGTATGTCGTACTGATTGCTGGTAGGTGTGAGCCACCATGCCCAGTATTGTTGTATGTGGTTACTGGGATCAAACTCAAGACCTTGAGCTTTCTAGGCTGCCGCTGGAACCACTGAGCTAAATCTCCAACCCCAAATTTACTTCACTTTTAATGTAACATGCCAAAGTAGTATAATTTTTCATTGTGCGGCACTAATACATTTCATTTCTACACTCCTCATATGATGGTTTGTTTCCTTTATTTTGTGCTCATGAATAACACTTGTGAACATCTTCATACAACTATTCATATGGGTATATGTTTTCATTTTTCTGGGTAGATAGTGTCAGGTTGTCTAATAAATTTACGTTTAATTTTTTTATAAAAACACCAAATCACTTTTAATGACAACACATATAAACTCTTCCTTCTAGAATTTAACATTTTTATTGAAAAAATGTGTATTGAGCTTTTTTGCTAAAGCCAAGTACTAAGCTGAGCAGAGCATATAGTCAGCTCTTAATTATCTATTGTAATTGAAATGATATGTACTCTGGACATTTAAATTTCCTCCTTTCCCATAAACCAAATGCAGAACATTCTTTCAGATTTCTCAGGGGTAAAAATGCCTGCTGCCTTGGGCTGGAAATTTAGCTCAGTGGTTCTGGTGCCTGCCTTGCAAAGGCAAGGTCCTGAGTTCAATCCCGGTAACCACATACAATGCTG
>PVIC010018888.1:0-31153 GCA_004025085.1 Thryonomys swinderianus
TGTTAGTTCATCCCGGGGATTTAGCTCAGTGGTTCCAGTGCCTCCATCACAAGCGCAAGGTCCTGAGTTCGATTCCCAATGCAAAACAAAAATTTAGTGTGCACTTACAGTAACCATTTAACCTTTCCAGTACTTAGGCTCATGTCATACTTGGAAAAACTGAAGCAAAAAAAACAGACTCCTCCTGTCTAATTCTGCACAAAATGGCTCTTGGCACTGTTCAGATCTTGCCCCAGCATCTTTTATGTATACTCTCTTCTTTCTCTGGAGGAAGAGACAGGCTAATACTTATCTTCCTCTCCACAGTTGCTGGCTCACAGCAGACAAAGGATTTATCTGGAGCTTCATGGGGCCAGTAGCAGTAATTATCCTGGTAGGTTATGGTTATTTACATATGTGACTGTCCTTGGTTGACCTCGCATAGTGTCTCTTATCTGTTAAAGTGGAAATGAAATGAGGATAAAAATACATCACCAACATCACCAACCAATCTTCCTGAACATATTCTCCTCACTTTCACTTCAATGACTTCCCACACCTCACCCTTTGTTGTGCTATCATATAAACCTCTGCTGAGAACTCTTTTAAAAGCCCTTCATTCACTCATCCAATAAATATTTACTCTTCACAGGGTGATATGTTTTCCCATTTTCCAGGAGCTTCCTGATTATTGTCCAGTATTGTTGTTAATAGCAGCTTTCTGCTTCCAAAGTGTTTTGGTTGAGTGATGTTACTTTGTCAGTCTTGTTTGCAGTACATAACGACTGCACCCGTCAGGGGCGGTCAGTACATGCACATAACACTATTAATTCTTTTTTTATCCCCTACCTTTCTGCTCTTTTCTCTCTATGTCTTGCTCTCCTTACCTCTGGCAAAAGATCTGTCTTCCTATTTTCTATTATCTTTTATTTTGCAATATGATGCATATTTTGAGTTTCTCTAATGAGAGAAATCATGTAATATTTAAACTTGTATATCTGACTTATTTCACTTAACATTATAATCTCAGCGTCGGAGCCACCTAATCAAGCACTCAGTAACCAAGGATGCTGTACAAAGTATGTAATAGATTGAGCACGCCCCTGGTATCCTTATGAAGCCTCTGTCTTTTGGGACAAGATCTTGAGACCCAGTAGAAGTTAGGTTGTTTGAAAGGATCTCAAAATGTTTTTCTAAGTCTTTTTTTCATGCTGTTTCCACAGATAAACTTCGGGTTCTACTTCCGAATCCTATGGATTTTGAGAAGCAAACTTTCCTCACTCAATAAAGAAGTCTCTACCATTCAGGACACCAGGTAAGAAGGTACCAGAATGAGTGATACCCAAAGATTTGTCCTTTGGAACCATTGTTTCTGGGAAAGAAAACCTCTAGACAAAAGTATGGTATAATATACAGCTCACTGTTAAAGGGATTGCCCAGTATATGAGACCCTGGGTTCAGTCCTCAGCACCACAGGGGAAAAAAAACTAAAAATTCTCTTAATGCTAAACAGCATTTGAGGAATAATGTATAGAAGAAATACAACTATGAATTTCAGCTAACTTGATGCATTTCTTATTTATTTAAGACAATTTAATTTAATATTGAAAATTTATTTAAGAACAATTTGATTGGTGTATTAAGAATGGACCATGTGAAATTAATATCAGAAGTATCAACAATGACTCCTCATCCTTCAGAGTTATATATTTCTGGACCCCATTCTTCTCGATGGTAGAAACTCAATTCTCACTGGTATTAATCTAAAATGTTTAAAATAATAATGACAAGCCAGGGATGTAGCTCAGTGGTTCAGACCCTCATACCAATAAAAAATAGAATAATTTTTAAGTAAGTAAGTAAATAAATAAATAAATAATGGCAACTTCTAATACTAGCTACAAAATCGATAGATGCTACACCCTGACAAATATTACTGTATCGAATACTTACAGTTCCATCCTATTTAGGTGCTGGATCAATTGTAAATATGAACCATCCTAGCCAAGAGTGAATAGTATCTTATATTGTTTAGATATAAATTATTGTACAGATATAAATTAAAGGAAGCTCACCTGTCTTCAGACCCTGACTTTGGGTCAGACTTTTAGTTATCAGACCAACATAACATCACTAATCCTCAGTTTTCTAGGAGCTTCAGAGCTGCCCCATCTCCCACACATGCTTGTGTAAGTGAATTTATGAGCACACACTCACATGCATCATCTCTCCCGGATAATTACCATCCACAACCCCACTCCACACCACCAAACACAATTTTTGTTTGAAGAAACCCCATGTTGTTGTATTCTGAGGTCATGAAATCAGCACCATCCAAGTTTTCAGCACGAGTTTCTAGGCATTTTCTACGTATCTTCCATTAAATCTAGGTAGAAGCCTCAGCAGATAAATCATTTCTAAGGCTAGTTTTTTGTTGTTGTTGTTGTTGTTGTTGTTGTTTGTTTGTTTGTTTGCAGTACCGGGGATCGAACTTGGGCCCTTGTGCGTCCAAGGTTGGCACAGTACCACTTGAGCTAAATCCCCAACCTCTAGGGCTAGTTTTTAAAAAATCATTCTAGGGGCCGGAGGGTTAGCTCAGTGGTTCCGGCGCCTGCCTTGCAAGCGCAAGGACCTGAGTTCAATCCCCGGTTACCACATATAATGCTGGGCGTGGTGGCTCACGCCTGTAATCCCAGCACTCGGGAGGCAGAGACAGGAGGATTGCTGAGTTCGTGGTGGCTTACCTGGGCACCATAGTGAGCTCAGGGCCAGCCTGAACTACAAAGTGAGACCCTGTCTCCAAAAAGCAAAAAAAAAAAAAAAAAAAAAATCATTCTAGGAGCAGGGGAAAACATGGCTTCTGTTTCACCTTTGGTTACATAACCTTGCTCTCCCCTCCCCCTCCCCCCAGACTCATGACATTCAAAGCCATTGCTCAGCTCTTTATCCTGGGCTGTTCTTGGGGACTTGCCTTTTTCATGGTGGACGGAGTAGGGGAGGCCGTTGGGTCAGTCATCGCCTACTTATTCACCATCATCAATGCCCTTCAGGGGGTTTGGCTCTTCGTGGTGTACTGTCTTCTTAATTACCAGGTAAGGCCAATTATTTATTTTCTCCTCAACCTACCCCAAAGTCTTACTGAATGGCTGTTCACATTCTAGCCTTTCCTTGGCCTTTCAAATTTGTAACTGGGGTTGTCTTCATTTGTGAAGAGTGTCACGTATTGCTAGGTTATGCTGTCATCTAATGTATCTCTTAAGAGTGTGTGTCAAGATGAGCATGGTGGTGCATACCTGCAATCCCAGGACTTTCAGAGGCTGAGGCAGAAGGACAGAAATTTTGAGTCTAGCCTAGCCTTACTTAGTGAGACCCTGCCTCGCCAAGGGGAAGGGAGTGTGGCTCAGTTCAATGCTCCCTGGGTTTAACATCCAGGACTTTTCTTTTTTTTTTTTTTTTTTTTTTTTTTTGAGACAGGGTCTCACTTTGTAGTTCAGGCTGGCCCTGAGCTCACTATGTAGCCCAGGCGAACCTTGAACTCAGCAATCCTCCTGCCTCTGCCTCCCAAGTGCTGGGATGACTGGCGTGAGCCACCACACCTGGCACTGTGGCAAGTGCTACTGATTGCTGGTGGGCATGAGTCACCATGCCCGGTATTGTTGTATGTGGTTACCAGGGATCGAACCAGGGACCTTCCACCTGCTAGGCAGGCACTGGAACCACTGAGCTACATCTCCAAACCTCCAGGACATTTTTTTTTAAAGCATGTATCCACAGTAGAAGACAGACAGGGCACATTGACAAATGGTCCCTTCCTCCTGGCCCTGCAACCGTAGTGGTTTACAATAAAGGGGTTTTTTTATGGCTCATTCTATCTAACTGAGCTTTGGTCCATATTGTCCTCACTCGGAGATTCAGGCTATGCTGTGGCTTTCTGTCTCAAAATTCCACTTGATCCAGCTATTCCCCATTTAGTATTTTTTTTTCCAGTACTGGAGCTTGAACTCAGGCCCTTGTGCTTACAAGGTAGGCACAGTACCACTTCAGCTAAATCCCCAGCCTTACGGTATCATCTTGAAAGTTACAGACATCACATTACAGTGATACACCCATACCCATATTTATAACAGCACAATTCATAATAGCTAAGTCTTGGAACCAGGCTATGTGTCCATCAACAGATGAACAGATAAAAGAAGTGTAATATTTATACATGATGGAGTACTAATCTGCCATAAAGAATAAACTTGAGTTATTTGTAGGAAGACTGATCCACCTTGAGATCATATTAAGAGAAATCAGAAATGCAAGTTTAAATATCACCTGATTTCTTATATAATAAAAAAGATAGCTAAATAAAGCATAGATAATAGGAAACAGGGAGATCGATCTTTTGCAGAAGGGAAGTGGACCAAGGAAGAAGAGGAAAAGGGGATGAAAAAAAGAATGGAAATATTTTATTTATTTGGACCAACTCCCCTTGAGGAGTATAAGTACTATGTACTGCAAACATGTACTAATAAAAAATTAAAATTGCAAAAATATAAGGTGCTGGTGGTCAAAGAAAGAAGATCATGACAAAACAGTTTAGAACACGGCATAGCTTTTTTTTTTTGAGACAGGGTCTCGCTTTGTTTGTAGTTGAGGCTGGCCCTGAGCTCACTCTGTAGCCCAACCTCCAACTCAGCAATCCTCCTGCCTCTGCCCGCCGAATGCTGCAAGCCACCATGCCCAGCATTGTGGTATTTGGTACCAGGGATTGAACTCGGTACCTTGCACTTGCGAGGCAGACACCGGAACCACAGAGCTAAATCCCCGGCCCACAGCTTAGCTTTCTTAATGCTTCTGTTTACCGATAACACACATCAGTTTGACTCCATTTTCCTTTGTTAAAGCAAATCACATGCCCATACTTGAAGCCACCATGGACAGATAGAACGGTCCACTTATAGCAAGATACACTGTATAGAGCTGCTAAAATACTTGGCGCAGTCTACCAATAGCTTAGAGGGACTTCATTACTAACCACAGATCAGTCACTAAGTAGGTAGCTGTGTGACCTGGGGCACAATGCCCACTCTGAGCCCATCTTCTCACCACAAAGATGGCAGTGCCTTCCTCTATGAATTAGGATTAATTTTAATAGTGCAATATAAACCTCACACACTCTTTGCTTTCTGTAGAAAATTGGAATCATTTTTCTTTGCTGGTAGCTGGAGTTAGCCAGTAAGATGCTGATGACAAAATAACCACTATAACATCATCATTCCTTTCCATCTTTCATCTTTCAGTGCGTTTTTGGGTTTTTTTGTTTTGTTTTGTTTTGTTTTGTTTTGAGACAGGGTCTCACTTTGTAGTTCACGCTGGCCCTGAGCTCACTATGTAGCCCAGGCAAGCCTTGAACTCAACAATCCTCCTGCCTCTGTCTCCTAAGCTCTAGGATTACAGGTGTGAGACACCAACACTGGCATTTGTGGTGTGTGGTACCGATTGCTGCTGGGCGTGAATCTCTGTCTTTACTCTTCTATTCTAAGGTCCTTTCTCTCAAACCAAACTCTGGAAATAACATGAGTTTCTTTATTTCTCAAACTGTCAGGTGCGAATGGAATACAAGAAGTGGTTTTGTGGGATGTGGCAAAGCACTGAAACCAGCAGTACTGATACATCTCGCTCTACTACCCACACTAAAATGGTAAGATAGGCCCCTCTGGAATGATTTGCTAAGCTCAATGTCTCATGTTACCAGTATACCTGGTTCCTTCTTCTAAAAGAAAAGGATGATGTAGGCTTTGGTTTATAAGACCAAACCAGAAGATCCTCTGTCAATCCCTGTCCTCCCCCAAACTTTCCTCTTCCTCTATCTATCCTCTTTTCTTTCTGTCTCATTACCTTTTCTTCTTTCTCCATTTTCTTTTCCCTTATTGTCTCTCCCTGTTATTCTTCCCATTTTACTTTCTTGATCTTCCTTTTCTTCCTTTCCTCATTCCCTCTTCCTCTCTTCTCTCCATGTTTTCCTTCTCATTGTTTTTGTCCTTTCCTTTCCCTTCCTTTCCTTTTCCTTCCTCTCCCTTCCTTTCTCTCCTTTCTTCCATAAACATCCAATGTTTAACAAAAATGTTTATTTCATAACATTCACTTAACAAATATTCATTGTCCACTACATGTCTGTACTGTTGAGGTGCAGATTAACAGTGATGTGCATGTTGTCAAAGGTCCTAATCCTCACAGAGCTGACATTCTACTCAGAGGGAATGTTGGAAAATAAACCTCGATAGAGGACTAGACAGTATGTTACAAAGTGATACATGCTACAGAAAATAAGAGTAGAGCAATGTAGAGAAATCAAGACTGTATAGCACAGAAGTTCAGTTTTGGGGGTTTGTTTTGTTTTGTTTTGTTGTTGCTTTTGGGGGGGGGTTGAGGAGTTATTGTTGTTGTTGTGTTTTTGAGACAGGTTTTCACTTTGTAGTTCAGGCTGGCCCTAAGTTCACTATGTAGCCCAGGCAAGCCTTGAACTCAGCAATCCTCCTGCCTCTGCCTCCCGAGGGCTGGGATGACAGGCGTGAACCACCATGCCGGCACTGTGGTGTGTGGTGCTAATTACTGAGACTTCGGGTGTGACCCATCATACCCAGCCTTTAGAAATTCAGTTTTAAATAAAGCACTACCCTGAAACCCTATGAGATGCTGCCACTGATTTGAAGACTTGAAGGCTGCCAGTGATCAAAAAAGCCCTAGTTATGAAGTTATCTCAATTCAGATGCCCGTCAGCGGACTCTACTTCAGTGGATAGCCATTAACCTGAGTGCTATCACTCTTGCAGCTGGGCTTGTCACTGTGAGCCAGGATGCTGTTGCCCTTGGGGCTGCTATAAACCATGAGCTTCATTCTGGTTTCCACCAGACCTCTTAACTCAGGTGGCCTTTTTTGCTTGTTTCAGAGCTGTCCTTCCCCTTGTAGTCTTCCTTGCCTTGAAGACACTACAGTTAGAAGTTAAAACAGAGGCTGGAGCACATGTGCTCATTGAGAAACAGGAGAAAATATGGGGAAAGTAACTAATGAAGGGTCGAGTTCATTGCTATCCTCAGCTGGAGCTCACAGGAAGCTCTGAAGTGGGCACTCCATCAGGTTGTGTCACCCTCAGGCAGGCGGGTGATCCTGTGTCCTGGGTCGTTCAGTACTTGGATCTAGGATCTCTCCTGAAGGACAGAGAGTAGTAACCTTCAAGAGAGGCAACTCCTCTGACAGAGGGGTCTTCCGGAGAGAAAGACATAAACCGTGAACAGCTGTGTGGCTCACATGCCCAGGAACAAGCACCTGTGTCAGGCATCCGTGTTCATGGCGAGGGGCCACGGGAGCAGCCCCTGGAATCCATGTGAGGACATCCCTGGAAGGCTGCCAGGAGAAATATATTAATGAGATTCGATGTGATATTTCAATACATGCATATAGTGTGCTGATCCAGTCCATACGTCCTTTGTCCACCGTAGATGATCCTCAACCAGTGAAACATGGTTGTACATCGAGACTGACTTTGAGGGAATCACATAGGACAGACTATGTGATGTATGTCTTCTGTGCCTGCCTTATTTCACTGAGCAGTCTTCCAGCTTCATCCACTTTGCTACAAATGATAAGAAATTCTAATTCCTGTTTAGAACCAAGTAGCACTCCACTTTGTAGATGTACCATTTTTCCTTTATCCATTCATCTGCCCCTGAGCATGTAGGGTAACTTTGTATCTCAGCCATAGTGAACAGTGCTCCAATAAATATAGGCATGCAGATACTGAGAGTAAATACTTGTGAAAAACTAAAATAAAACAATTTTTCAAGAGAGGTGTTTGGGGTAAAATGATGACTCAGACATTAGTGTCTTTCTGAGGTTTTTTAGGAAGGCTAGAAGTTTTGGCTAATTTCTAGAATGTCAATTTCTCTTTTTCTCATTGTCTCCTTGCTCATGTAGGAGGAGCTAAGGAAATCATCAGAATTTGCTCACTGAAGAGACCTTGTGTCATTCAACTTCTAATCTGTCTCTGCTTCTCAGCCAAGGACTGAAAACTGATTCGGGTGTCAACGGTACCTCCCTGTAGGATAGGACCATCTTTCCTGTGAATCATGGCTATGTTAAAAATAATTTTATTATAATTAACACACATTAATTATAAATTAATGGATTTCACTGTGACATTTTCATACCTTCATGTATTGCACTTTGATCATTTCAACCATCCCATCCACCTTCTCTTGTCTTCCTTGCACTTCCTCTTCCCCAAGGACACATCTCAGTTCCTGACTGTCCCTCCTCCTCTGTCAGATCATATTTATTTTCCCATCTCCACTTATGAGCAGAGATCTGATGCACCCCACTGTCTATCTGGTTTATTTTGCTTAATACAGTATCCTTTAATTCCATCAGTTTTTCTGTAAACACCATGATTTGTTACTTATGGCAAAGTATGAATATTTGCTTTGTCCATTTATCTACTGATGAGTACCTAGGTTGAATTCATAGTACTGCAATAAATATGACTATATAAGTATTTTTATTGTACACTGGATTCATTTCAATTGCATAAATACCAGGAGTGATATACCTGGCTCATATATTACTTCTATGCTTAAGTTTTTCTAGTAGTCTCCGTGTTTTCCATACACATATACTAATTTACATTTCATATATTTTAATTAGTACATTTGCAGTACACAATGATTATACTCTTTGTGGAGAGTTGGTACATACACACAGCACATCTTGATTTTTTCATCTCCTTCCCCTTTCCTCCTACCCCCTTTCCCATCTCTTCATCCTACTCCCTTTTGCAACAGGTCTCTTTCTCTGTTTACTATTATCTATTTTGCTCTATGATTTATTGAGTTTCTCATATATGAAAATCCATGTGATATTTAAGCTTATTACATATATACAAACATGTAAATACTATAACTTCTAGGTAATCCTCTGTCCAAAGAACAGGTAACAAAATATTTCCCCATTCTGCATATTGCATGCTCATCAGTTGGATGATTCCTCTGCTGTTACAGAATCAAGACTCATACCATAAAGGATAAACTTCAGTCACTAATAGGATAATAGATGCATCTTGAAACCATACTGTTATGTCAAATAAATCTGAAACACAGCTTAAATATCACATATTTTCTCTTATATAGGAAAGCCAAAATATAAAGAGCTAAATAAAAGATGGGGAAGGGAATCATAAGATGGAGGGAAACTAAGGAAAAGGAGAGTAAAGGAGTGAGAAAAGAATTAAGATATATATATAATACATGTTCCAATTCCCTACAAGGAATGTACACATTATGCACTATAAATATGTACTAATAAAGGAAATGATTTAGAAAAAATAAATGCTGGAAAACATCTGCTTTTTTCTGAGACAGGATCTTGCTTCATAGTTTGGGCTGGCCCTGAGCTCACTATGTAGCCCAGGCAAGCCTCAAACTCAGCAATCCTCCTGCCTCTGCCTCCCGAGTGCTGGGATTACAGGAGTTGAGCCACCACGCCCAGCACTGTGATGTGTGATACTGATTGCTGGTGGGCATGAGTCACCACACCAGTATTGTTGTATGTGGTTACTGGGATTGAGCTCAGGATCTTGTGCTTGCTAGGCAGGTGCCAGAACCACTGAGCTGTACCTTTGGCCTCAAACATCTCCTTTTTAAATGATACAGGAAATCAAATCATCAGTGTGTGGAGAATGAACCTAGATACACTTCTCTTACTTTTGTCAGGTACAGAAGAAAAATGGATCAAAACCCTAGATACAAAATACAAACCGTATGTATTTAGGGGGTGGGGGTTGTGGTGTGGGTAGAGGAATGGGGAAAAATGAGAATTAAATCACACTGGTACAAATTCCCAATATTGAGTGTGATCATAATGTGTATATACAATGTACCAAGATAAAAATAAACTAAAAAGAAACCCTAGATATAAAAACAGAAATATTGAACACATTGGAAGATAAAATATATAAAACAACTGAGGACACAATATAGTCAAGGACTTCCTGAACAGAACATCAATTGTGTGAGAAATAATTCCTAGAATCAACAAAAAAAAATTGTGTCCAACTAAAAATTCTCCACAGCAAGAAAAACAAGAGAAAAACTATAGAACAAGAAATTGTTTGGTAAGCTACTCCTCAGAGAACTAATATACAATAAATATGAAGAACTCAGAAAAATTAATAATAAAAACCCATAGATATTTATCAAAAGTACAAGGCTGGAGATGTATCTCAGCAGCACAGTGCCTGCCTGGCAAGTGTAAGGCCCTGAGTTCAATTCCCAGTACCAAAAAAAAAAGTACAAGTACATGAAAAGTGTTCCACACCTTTGGCCAATCAGAGAAATGCAAATCAAAACAATACTGATATTCTAAATTTCTCCATCCAGAGTAGCTATCATCTGGGACTCAAAAATAATAAGAAATACTGGAAAGCATATGGAAGGAAATGAGCCCTTCCACGTTGTTGGTAAGAACGTAAAGCATTGGGCCAGAGATTTAGCTCAGTGGTTCCGGCAGCTGCCTAGCAAGCACAAGGTCCCTGGTTCAATCCCTGGTAACCACATACAGTACCTGGTGTGTTGGCTCACGCCCACCAGTGATCAGTACCCACACACCACAAATGCCGGGTTTGGTGGCTCACGCCTGTCATCCCAGCACTTGGGAGGCAGAGGCAGGAGGATTGCTGAGTTCAAGGTTTGCCTGGGCTGCAGAGTGAGCTCAGGGCCAGCCTGAACTACAAAGCAAGACCCTGTCTCAAAAAAGAAAAGGCAAGAAAATACTTAAGACAGTAAGCAGAATCTGTTTAAGAGCCATATGAGCTGCAACTAGTACACTCAAGGGGTCAGGGATGGTGAAAAAAGTAGGTTTCTATTTTGTTAATAAAAATATTAATTTTAAAAATTTTACTCATAATCAAGGAATAAATTATTTTAAATGTTTTATGTGAACAATGAATCACTAAAACTCTTGTTACTGGCTTAGAATCTGGGCCCTGTCCTCTAATTTGTAGATCTAAATAAAGATTTTTGTAGTGACTGACTCTAGATAACACAAGGCCTGAAGCAGGTAAAATTTATGCAAAGATTATAATATTTGGTAGCTAAAATATTGTGAGTCTCCTTCTTGGAGGAGGGGACACTGGGGATACGACCGCGGACACAATGAGACTGACCAAAAGCTTAGCAGCTAATGATAACTTTATTGGGCTGCAAACAGACTCTTATAGAAGTGAAACAGTCACGGGGGCAACAGGTCAAACTTGAGAGAGGAGGAAGAGAAACCTCAGTATTTGTGAAAAAAGGACAGTCACAGTAAACCATTACATCTGGAGACAGCTCCATGCTCTAAGAAAACATCTTAGTCTAGAGGATGTGTGTAACCAGGGCAGCATGCAAACAGGTGGTTATCTAGGGAATGGGAACTAACAGAAAGCAGAGCAAACGAGGAGCAAAGACCGCATCACGTCATCCTCAAGCACTGGTGGTCTGAGGTCTCACTGGCACCTTCAGCCCCCTGCACCTAGAGTGACTCGGTTTTCCGGAATCTGAGGTTCAGTGTGTAGTCATTTGCTCCCAGTTCCACCCACAAAATATTTATACTAACACCAAAATATATATTATGTAAAGATTAAAATAGATGCAGTAGGAAACAGGGAAGTGGACTGTGGAGATAGGAAAGAGATTTGGGGAAGAACACAAAAGAGGAGAGTAAAACTGATCAAGACACAATATGTTTATGTACCAAGCCAAGATGAACTGAGTACTATGTATCATAAATATAGCTAATGAAAGATAGTGACAACTTTTCCCTGGGAGATAGTTGCTGGGGAGGGCTTTCATACACACAACTAGGGACATGGGAATCAAATGCATGAAGCCATGGGTCTTGTCTCCAATCCAGCACAGCACCATCTGGATTATACAGAACATGTACACACTTACTGTACCTTTTATGTGAGTGCTGGCCTGAGGTTGGTGGCTTGTGGTCTATATAGACTAAGACTTCCACTTCTGCCAAGCTCCTTTTGCATTGGCAGCATGTGTGTTTAGACCATCCTCATACTTTGCAGCAGCTGCACTTTGGTGTCCATGGCTGGCCCAGTGTGTATATCCTCAACTGAGTCTAGAGAGAACATGTATGTAGCATGGAAAATGGCCAAAAATTGCCATGTTGTTACAAAATACCTGAGAAACTTCAGATTTGGGGGATGTGAGGAGCCCACCAAGTTCTGCACTACTTGCCAAGTAGACTAAGCCTTCTGTAATCCTCTCTCAGGTATACACTGTTTTGAAGCATACTGCTTTCATTTCTAGTTACTAAGAGCTAAGCCACTTGCACAAACCTTTAGCCCATGGTATGTGTGGCTAAAATTCTCCGGTGACATCTTATTTCAAACCCCCATTTCATGTTATTTTCCTAGTCAGTCCAATAGGGGGTACACTGGGAGCCCTGTGATTACTCCAAGCCTTCCATTAGCCAGGGAAGATTACCCCCCAGTAAGACCTTTCACAAGATGGATTGTGGTTATAGCACTCAAGAGTTTTTACAGAGTCCAGTGTCAAGTTGTGTGGGAAGCATTGCATTCAGACCTAATCCCACAGCTGGAGCAAGGCTTTTAACAACAGGTAAGTTGCTGGCGAGTTTGTAATATATACAAATTTCCATAATGGCTACTTAGGTTTGAAGCTTGCAATCTTAGCCAACCCAGAAAGGTAAGGTAGAAATTATGAGACTTTGTCTCAAAAAAAAAAAAAAAAAAAAAAAACACCTGACAGCAATTCTTCATTAGCCAAGAAATATAAAACTTCTGGTGTCATTTAAAAAGTAATTTTTCTATAAGAAAATGGTAGAATACACAGAATGAACAAGAGATATTTCAGAAACTGCATATTAGACCAGTAAGCAAGTTCTAAGAATTAACACTGGTTTTTGATGGCCTATTAATCACAGAATCCAGTAACTATACCTATTACCACAGAATCCAATAACTATATAAATTAAACCTCCTTAAATATTAAAAACACATATCAATTCATCTACAGATTCCACACATTTCAAAATGAACAAACAAAATTTTTATTAAATGAGCCAGGCACCACAGCACTTACCTATCTATAATCATAGCTACAGGGGAGACCAAGGTAGGAGCAAGACAGGAACAATTTAGCTGCCAGCCTAGGCAACTCAGTAAGATCCTGACCCAAAAGTTTAAAAGTGCTGGGATTTTAGAAGTAGCTAAGTATTCCCTGGATTCAATCTCCAGTGACATGAAAAAACAAAATAGTACTTACTAAGCAATTTTAAAAACTATTGAAACTCACAGTTGCTTCAGAAGTACTGACAAAATTATCTCACTTCAATGATCCTTTGTAGAAAGAAGTGATATCCACAATCCCAACATCCACATTAAAAATGAACCACTAGGGCTGGAGGTTTAGCTCAGTGGTTCCGGCGCCTGCCTCACAAGCGCAAGGTCCTGAGTTCGATCCCCAGTAACCACATACAATGCTGGGCGTGGAGACTCACGCCCACCAGCCATCAATACCACATACCACAGTACCGGGCATGGTGCCTCACGCCTGTCATCCCAGCACTCGGGAGGCAGAGACAGGAGGATTGCGGAGTTCGAGGCTTGCCTGGGCTCCATAGTGAGCTCAGAACCAGCCTGAACTACAAAGCGAGACCCTGTCTCAAAAAAAAAGAACGACTAAGGCCAGGGTTTTAGCTCTGTGGCTCTGTGCCTACCTCGTAAGTGCAAAGTCCTGAGCTTGAGCCTCAGCACCAAAAAAAAAAGTACTGATAAAAGAAAATCAAGATGTGCTATGTACTGTATAAACCATCAATGATGTGATCATAATGTATATATAAAATGTACCAATAAAATCAATTTTTAAAAAAAATCAATTTATACTTTTTATGCCATTTTCTTTAGGAAGTATGCTTTCTGAAGCATTACTAATTTGTATCAGGTTTTTCGTATTACTTCCATCTGTGTATTTCACTAAATCACATATTGTCATGTCTTTACCATTAAAATGAAAAACTTTTTCACACTTTAGAGACAGGGTCTCACTTTGTAGTTCAGGCTACCCCTGAGCTCACTATCTAGCCCAGGCAAGCCTCAAACTCACAGCAGTCCTCCTGCCTCTGCCTCCTGAATGCTGGGATTACAGGTGTGAGTCACCACACCCAACACTGTGGTGATACCGACTGCTGGGATTATGGGCATGACCCACCACACCCAGCATTGTGGTATGTGGTACTGGGGACTGAACTCAGGACCTTGCCCTTGAGGGGCAGACACTGCAATCACTGAGCTAAATCTTTAGCCCCCACACTTTCAATTTTTTAGTCCAGTGTGCTTGTTCTCCCTCTTCCTACCTCCTTCCTTCCCTTTCTCTTTCTGGTAACAATGCTTTGTGACTATGTTGCGGCCCTCTGCCAAAGGGCTACCCCACTAATCCTCAGTAAGCATTCTTATCCATTTTCTTGAAGAATGAGTCAACTGAAGGCTTACATAGGCTGCTTATGTTTCTGCTTCCATTCTCTCCACTGCTCATGGTTTTAAAGAGGTAGGACACAAAAGCCTCATTTATAAGGTTTCTTACCAATTTCCATTCTCGAATATGCTAGAAAGCTGCACAAAGCTTTCCCATATTCCTTGTATGGGGTGCCTCTCAAACATGAGCTTTTCCATGCATTTCAAAGGACCTATAACAAATTAAGGTTTACCCACCCTTATTGTATTTGTGTAGTTTTTCCTTCAGAATGAGACTTTTGGTGTGCTCTAAAGTTACTGGACCGACTGAAAGCTTTCCCACACTTTGTACATGCATAGGGTTTTTCTCCAGTATGAGTCCTTCCATGTTTCTGAAGGGTACTGGGACAACTGAAGGCTTTCCCACATTCTTGACATACGTAGGGTTTCTCCCCAGTGTGAGTTCTTTTATGTATTTGAAAGGAACTGGAACTACTAAAGACCTTACCACATTCTTGACATTCATATGGTTTCTCTCCAGTGTGATTTCGTTCATGTATTTGAAGGGAACTGTAACGCCCAAATGCTTTACCACACTGTGTACACTCATAGGGTTTCTCCCCGGTGTGAATCTTCTCATGTCTTTTAAGAGAACTTTGACAACTGAAGGCTTTCCCACATTCTTTACATTCATAGGATTTCTCTCCAGTATGAGTTTTTTTATGAACTTGAAAAGAACTGGAATTACGAAATGCTTTACCACACTGTTTACATTGATAGGGCTTCTCTCCAGTGTAGGGCTTCTCTCCAGTATGAGACCTTTCATGCATCTGAAGGTAGCAGGAACGACTAAAGGCCTTACCACACTGCTTACATTCATAAGGCTTCTCCCCAGTGTGAGTCTTTCCATGTCTTTGAAAGGAGCTGGGACAACTGAAGGTTTTCCCACACTCCTTACATTCATATGGCTTCTCTCCACTATGAGTCCTTTCATGTATTTGAAAGGAACTGGCACTACATAAGGTTTTCCCACACTGTTTACATTCAAAGGGCTTCTCTCCAGTGTGTAGTCGTTCATGCATTTGAAATGCACTGGTACTAATGAATGCTTTTCCACATTCCTTACATTTGTGAGGTCCATCTCCAGTGTGTGTTATCACATGCCTTTGAAAAGACGAAAGAGAAATGAAGGTTTTTCTACATTCCTCACATTCATAGCTTGTGTTTGTCCTCGTATGCATTCTCTCATGTATTCGAAAAGAACTGAAACGACCAAAGGTCTTACCACACTTTCTACACTCATATGGTTTTTCTCCCGTGTGAGTTATTTTATGTCTTTGAAAAGTACTTGGACAGTTGAAAGCTTTCCCGCATTCCTCACATTCATAAGGTTTCTCTCCAGTATGTGTTCTTTTATGTATCTGAAAAGCTTTTGAAGTACTTAGACTTTTACCACACTGTTTACATTGATAGGGTTTCTCTCCAGTGTGAATTTTTTCATGTATTTGAAAAGAAACAGAAGAATAAAAGTCCTTGCCACATGCCTTACATTTGTAAGGTCCATCTCCACTGTGCCTTTCCATGTGTCTTTGAAAGTTTGACAGAGAAATATAGAATTTTCCACAATGCTTACACTGATAGGACTTCTCTTCAGTACAAATTCTTTCAGATTTTTTAAAGGAACTGAAAGCTTTAACACATTGTTCATCTTGTGTCTTATCTCCATCCTTCTGTTCACATGGTTTTTGCTTAGCATGAGCTTTCATATGCCTATTAAGGGCTGAATGATCAACGAAGACTTCTCCACACACACTGCAATCATAGAATTTTACAGCAGGAATTTCCTTCCTGAGCCTGAGATCTGGAATCTGGCTGGTGGTTTCTCTGTGTTGACCGTCTTTTACAGTTTCCCAGAGTCTTCCTACTACATGACTCCTGTAAGAAAAGAGAAACGGTATTAACAGTTTTATTACTGTTTTTATTTTCAAACAGAGTCTTCCTATTTCCCCAGGTTGACTCTTACCTTACGATCCTCCTGCCTCAGCCTCCCAAGTAGTTGGAATTATAAACTGCATCACCACACCTGGCCATGATTGTTTTCTTCTTTTCTTTATCTCTTTTTTGCAGCAGCAGAGATCAAACCCAAGAGTTTTAACAATGAGCTACAGCCTCATCCCTTTTCCTCTCTGAGACAAGGTTTTACTATGTTGCTAAACAGTCCTGGCTGAGTTTGAACTTGCAGTTCTACAGCCTCCAACTCCTAAAGTGCAAGGATTACAGGCATATACTACCACACCCAATTGTGTTTATTTTAATAATTTATATTTATAAGAACTACAAATATATTTTACATTACATACTCTCAGAATTGACTGAGGACAATTTAAGATCTCCACTAAAAGATCTGGATCATACCAATTATCAAAACATATGTGGGTTTTCTTAATACTTTTATAAATGAACTAATTCTTTTGTTTTGTTTTGTTTTTTGAGACAGGGTCTCGCTTTGTAGTTCAGGCTGGCCCTGAGCTCACTATATAGCCCAGGCACGACTCAAACTCAGCAATCCTCCTGCCTCTGCCTCCTGAGTGCTGGGATTACAGGCATGAGCCACCACGCCCGGCTCTGTGGTATGTGGCATTGATTGCTGGTGGGTGTGAGTCACCACACCCAACACTGTATGTGGTTACTGGGATTGAACTCAGGGCCCTGCGCTTGCAAGGCAGGCGCCGGAACCACTGAGCTAAATCTCCGGCCCCTGAACTAATTCTTATATAACTTTTTTTCTCCAGTTCCAGGAATCAAACTCAGGACCTTGTGCTTGCCTAGAAGACACAGGACCCCTGAGATACATCCCTGGCCCTGTAACATTTAAGTTTATAATTCTAGACAAAAATTTTGATGGGTAAAGAAATGTGAAGATGTAGTTACCAATTTTGTTACTGTGTTTTTAATTCTAAGGACATGTTTTCTCTTAGGAATGTAAAATACCTTAGGTTTGGGCTGGGGACAGCTCAGTGGTTCCAACACCTGCCTAGCAAGCACAATAGTAACCACAAACAATACCATGCTTGGTAACTCACATCCATCAGCAATTAGTAGCACATTCCACAATGCCAGGCATGGTGGCTCAGACCTGTAATCCCAACACTTGGGAAGTAGAGACAGGAGGATTGCTGAGTTCCAGACTTGCCTGGGATATATAGTGAGCTCAGGGCCAGCCTGAACTGCAAAGTGAGACTCTGTCTCAAAAAAAAAAAAAAAAATATATATATATATACCTTAGGCTTTTGCCAGGATTTGGATACAGTTCTTCAATGTTCTGGTCTTCCCATTTTATTCCTAAAATAAACAGCAAAAGCATCATGAATTCTTACAACATTTAAACACATATAAAGAGTCTAGCTTCAGAATACATTGGGGCCTTGATGTATTTACCAAGGCATTTCCCTTTCATATTCTAAATGATTAAATACCAATAATATACAAGAAATACTCATTCTTTAAATGGCCATGTGAAGCAATCATGTCAACCTTACCTACAGAGGCCAAATTCCTGGCAGTTTCCCACATCACATCTCTGTACAGATTCTTCTGGAAAGGATCCAGCAAAGCCCATTCTTCCTGAGTGAAGTTCACAGACACATCCTCAAAGGTCACCAAGTCCTAAAACACCACATATGTATGTAAGTGAGAATGGATGAGACTGACAAGATTGAAGGACCAATACATTCAATACATAAATTCACATGATTATAACCTTCAAACAGATATTCTATGATTGGTTATCAGACACACTTGGTCTCACTCCACACAAAAAAATTAAAGAACAGAGCCAAGTGTGATAGCTGTGCAGACTACTCAGGAGGTGGAGGCAGGGATACTACTCAAACCCAGGATTTTCAGCCAACATGAGCAACAAAGCAAAACCCAGTACATAGGGGGAGAAAAGGAATGGGAGCTAGAGACAACACTACTATACAGCATATGCTTGGCATCCATGAGGCCATGGGTTTGATCCTTCTAATATGCCCATTGTACACACACACACATATTAAGAAATGCGTTATGTTTGGAAAATGGAAAAATATGCTAATTTGCCCAGTCTTTGGGGGCAACCTGAGTTTCAATTCACAGATCTGACAGCACCTGACACACTAGAAACCCTCCAGAAAAGAGCTGATACAAATGCATGAAGACTGCAAGCAGCACAGCAGGCTAGCAAGGCTTAAGCAGCTGTAAAATGCCTTTGACAAGGAAGGAAAGGACCCTGAGACTGACTGATTGATTGACTAACTGTGGGATGGGAATTGAACCTGGGGGGACTGAACTCTAAGCCACATTCTCAGTCCTTTTGTTTTATTTTAAGACAGAGTAAGTTGCCTAAACTGGCCTAGAACTTTCAACCCTTCTGCCTCAGGCCCTAGAATAGCTGGCATTTCCAGTGTACACCACTACACTGGGGATTTTCACTGAGGAGGTTAGGACTGAAGTAGTGTGAGACAGCAAACTTACAAGGACTGAATCACTTATGGAAAAAGGAAGGAGTATTCATACTTTTCTATTTCCTTATCAAGATGTAGGCACAGGAATGAAGAATGGTTATGGCTTACAAGTTGTGAGCAGATGCCAAGTATGGTGATGCCTATAATCTCAGTACTCAGGAGGCTAGGGCAGAAGAATTACCACAAGTTCAAGGCTGGTCTAGTCTACATAGTGAGTTCAAGATCAGCCTGAACTACATAGTGAGACCCTATCTATCTCAAAAGAGGAAGGAAGGAAGGAAGGAGGGAGGGAGGGAGGAAGGAAGGAAGAAAGGGGGGAGGGAGGGAGTGAGGGAGGAAGGAAGGAATGTAGATACAACAGAAAGAAGGAACGAAGGAAGGAAAGAAGTTAGTAATCACCAGTATTAAGGTACCGCTCAATAGTACAGTACTTCCCCAGCATTCACCAGGCCCTGGGTTCCATCCCCAGCAGTACAAACAATAATATTTTTTAAATGTCAGCAAATTATGAAAAATGGAGTTAAAAGACTTCCCATTTCCACTATGGTGCATAAAGAGGTACAAGGCAATACACATTCAAAGAAAAAAGCAAATGAACCAAAAATCAACAACTTCCTACAATTATCAGAGAAATTAGTTCAGAGGACAAACCATGTCTCCAAATGGACACAAAGATCTAGGAAACAGAAAACTCTGTAAAAAGTAGCACAAGAGAAAAAAACTAAACTGTAACTAGTGAACTGCTAACAGTTGATGGGATAAGCTGATGAATAAAAACTACAGGGAGGGCTGCCCTAATTTGTTTTACCTCCACAAACCCCAGAAGCTGTTCCTAGTGAAGATCAAAGTCACTGTCAGAACAGAGAAATGCAGTCATCTTGAAACATCCCTAAGGATCTATGTTCAAGTCCTTTCTTCAAGAGAAACACAGAACTGGGAGTGGAGCTCAGTGGCAGAGTACATCAGAAAAACAAAAAGAAATTAACTGTGGGGAATTGGTTCCAGGACCCATACAGATACGAAAATGTACAGCTACCTAACCCCCTTAGTTTTGTAAGAGTATAATATTTACAGGTACCCTGTGTAAATCCTCTTGGAGACTTTCAGGATTGTCTGACCCACAGGCTAACTAACTTCTTTTTACATTATACTAAGAAAAAGATTTAGAGTAAAGGAAGTCTTATATTATATACACTACCTATATCAGATATACATTTTATATGTGACCCAAGGCCATTCCTCTCCACTCAATGTGGCCTAGCCAAACCAAAATGTTGGACACCTATGAACCACCTTTAGATTACCTAGAAAACTTAATACAAAAAAAAAAAAGATTTATAACAATACAAGGGCCAGAGATTTAGCTCAGTGGTTCTGGCTCCTGCTTCACAAGCACAAGGTTGTGAGTTTGATCCCCGGTAACCACATACAATGCTGGGCATGGAGACTCACGCCCACCAACAATCAATACCGCATACCACAGTGCTGGGCCTGGTGACTCACACCTGTAATCCCAGCACTCAGGAGGCAGAGACTGGAGGATTGCTGAGTTCAAGGCTTGCCTGGGCTACATAGTGAGCTCAGGACCAGCTTGAACTACAAAAGCAAGACCCTGTCTCAAAAAGAAATCAAAAAGGGCCGGAGGATTAGCTCAGTGGTTCTGGTGCCTGCCTCACAAGCGCAAGGTCCTGAGTTCAATCCCGGTAACCACATACAATTGCTGGGTGTGGTGACTCATGCCCACCAGCAATCAATACCACATACCACAGTGCCAGGCATGGTGGCTCATGCCTATAATCCCAACACTCGGGAGGCAGAGACAGGAGGATTGCTGAGTTCGAGGCTTGCCTGGACTACACAGTGAGCTCAAAGCCAGCCTAAACTACAAAGCGAGACCCTGTTTCAAAAAAAAGAAAAAAGAAATAAAATTTTTTTTAAAAAACAATACAAATACTAAGTAAATAGTTGTTCTACTGTACTGTTTGGGGAATAAAGACCAAATATAAGTCTGTACATACTTAGTACAAAGATTATTTTCCCATTTATTGAAGCTGTCTACAAACAGAGACCTAACTAGAACAAATCTGGGGCAAGAGAAACAACCAAGCCTAACCCCCCCCCCTTGACCTTCCTGCAGCAACTAAGGAGGGAGGAAGACTGAGAAATCCTTACAAAGTCACAACCCAGGGACACAGGCTTCCTAAAATTTAGACCAACTCACAGGTCAGTGGAAGGCTTTGCCTCCCTCCCCTTTCAGAACCACATTGTCAGGCTTCCTGTATAACTGGAGAAGATCACTGAAAGAGTGCAATTTGCAAAGTCTGATGGAACAAAAATTGAATTACATTGATGAAATGGACACATTTCTAAAACACCAAAAAAATTTAAGCCTATCTATAACTAATAAGGGTCATGAAGTAAAACTCAAAAAATCTTCATTATGATTAGAGTATTTGCCTCCCTCCAAAATTAACAAAGAAATGTCATCCTAGATGCAAGAACAGTGTGGGACCTTTAGAAAACACCTAGCTCATGAGGACTCTGCTCTGATGGATGGGATTTCTCCCTAATAAACAGCTGAAGAAAACCACAAAGGCACTTTGACCTTTCACTGTGTAAAGACATGGTAACATAACACCAGACCAGGTTATCACCAGATATCTAACCTACTAGCTTCTGATCAACATTTCCCAGCCTCCAGAACTCTGAGAAATAAATTTGTCATTCATAAATTACCTAGTCCTAGCAGTGTAAATAAACTCTGCAAGCAAAAAATAATTCCTAAAACCAAACCGTTTCACTTCTATTTTTTATCACTTTAAGAAAAATTTATAGTAATCTTCTGCAAAATCTTTCAAAATACTGAAGACTAGCGAACACCTCTATATTTACTTCTTCCCCCTAATTCAGGAATGGGATACATGAATACTAGGCAAGTGCTCCAATACCAAGCTACATCTCTAGTCCATAAATTTATTCCGTGGTCAAAATTACCCTCAAAACAGTCTACAAGAAACACACAGACAAATGTGCCTTACACATTTACTCAAAGATACAATAATCAAAACTACTGGCCAGGCACAGTGGTATAGGACTACTTGAGAGACTAAGGCAAGAGGACCACAAGTCTCAGGTCAACTTGGATAACTTAGACCCTATTTCAAATTTAAAATAAAGCTTGGGGGTACAGTAGCCGAGGTTCAATCTCCTGTACTACAAATAATAACAATAACACTAACAATAATAATATATATGGCTGGGATGTAGCCCAATGCTCCTTGGGCTCACTCTCCAGTATTGACAAAAAATAATAAAAAGCAAATACAACAATAAACCATTACACACTGTACTCTTATAAAGACAGAAAGAGAGATGGACAAATGGATAAGCTATATAGGCCACAAAGACACCCTCACAAATAAAGTAACATGGTTTTTGACATAAATGCCAACCTCATTCAATAAGACTTTTCAGAAACTGGTGCTGAGAAAATTGGATACTCACATGTAAAATAATGAAATTGAAATTAATATAGCTCTTCCAGCTTTCATTCGATTTAGGTTTCTACATTTATTTACTTCATTTGTCTTTCTTTTAAAATATATATTTTATTTTTGATGCTGCAGATTGAACCTAAGGCTTCACACCTGCTAAGCATACACCCTAACACTCTGCTAGCTATGCTGCTGCCCCTAATTTTAAACTGACTAAAACTGAACATGTTTATTGGTACAATATATGTTTAAAATCATTATTGAGGTAATTAGCATATGGATTGCATCACAAAGGTCATATTGCTGTAAAAAAAACTTATCTGACAGCATTATGCCTATGAGACCAACACTGAGCGGCTTGATGCAGGAGAATCTCAAGTTCGACCCCAGCCTGGATAGTGATCAGTGAGACTGTGTCTCAAAAAATAAAACGGGATGGAAATATAGATTGTTGCAAAGCCACTGAATTTAATCCCCAGTACCACAAAAACCACAAAAGTAGGTTGATAAAATTTTATACTGTACACAAAAGTGAAAGAGGGCATGGTAGCACACAACTGTAACCCAGCCCTCAGAAAGCTGAGGCAGAAAGACTACTACAAGTTCAAGGACAGACTGAACTAACAGATCCTGTCTAAAGAAAAAAAAAAAAAATGGGCCAGGGATTTAGCTCAGTGGTTCCAGCATCTGCCTTGCAAGCACAAGGTCCTGAGTTCTGGTACCACATTCCACAATGCCAGTTATGGTGGCTCATGCCCATAATCCCAGCAATCAGTACTACATACCACAATGCCGGGCATGGTGGCTCAGGCCTGTAACCCAGCACTTGGGAGGCAGAGTCAGGATTGCTGAGTTTAAAGCTTGCCTGGGCTACATAGTGAGCTGAGGACCAGCTGAACTACAAAGTGAGACCCTGTCCCAAAAAAAAAAAAAAAACATATGAGAAGTAAAGAAAATAAAAGGCAAAGAATGACAGGAAATAAATTCACCTTCCCAAGAAATGGATCCCTCTCCTCTTCTCCTGTGCTCTCTCCTGCCAACTATGAATCTACTAGAGACAGAATCCAGAAAGGCAATTTTTTTTTTTTTTTGAGACGGGGTCTCACTTTGTAGTTCAGGCTGGCCCTGAGCTCACTATGTAGCCCAGGCAAGCCTCAAACTCAGCAATCCTCCTGCCTCTGCCTCCCAAGTGCTGGGATGACAGGCATGAGCCACCACGCCCGGCACTGTGGTATGTGGTATTGATTGATTACTGGTGGGCATGAGTCTCCACGCCCAGCATTGTATGTGGTTACCAAAACTGAACTCAGGACCTTGCACTTGCAAGGCAGGTGCTGGAACCACTGAACTAAATCTCCAGCCCACAGAAAGGCAATTTTTTAAACAGAAAAAGGGAAAAATCTCTTTTTGGGGGCTCCTTGTATAATGTCATGGGTTCTATCCCCAGAACTGCAAATTAAAAAGGAAAATAGTGCCTTTCTTTACAGATGGCCTGATTATTTAGGCAGAAAATCTCAAAGAATCAATATAAAAATGACTAGACTAGTAAAGAGATTGCAGTGAGGTTGCAGAACAGCAGATTAAGAACAAAAACAACGGACAAATTGATCTGTAATAAGAACACCAGAAAGACAGATGGTGTGAGCGGAAGGGAAGAAAGGGATAGAAATATGGAACTGGATGTACTATGTAGTAATTCTATCCAAGGAATGCTAAGATTATATACTGCAAACATTTACCAAAAAAAAAAAAAGGATGAGGCTCAAGGGATAAGTGGAGGAGGAGGAAAGGAAAGGAGATGAAAAAGTAATTAAAATGTTATGCTCATGTACCAACTCCCTAAAAGGAATGTAAACATTATGTACTACATACATATATGAATAAAATTTAAATTTTTAGCAACAAAAAAAATTTAAAGCCAGGCATCATTTATATAAAAACAAAAAGGAGGAAAAAAAAGGACAGAAACAAAAAAAACCTACTCCCTTAGTAGGAGGAGTCTATCAAAATGCATCATACTGAGTAACTGACAAACAAGATAGATATATATATTTTTTTTTTTTTTTTTTGCAGCACTGGGGATTTGAACTTGGGCCCTTGTGGGTCCAAGGTTGGCACAGTACCACTTGAGCTAAATCCCCAGCCTTTTTTTTTTTTTTAAATTTTTTTTGAGATGGGTCTCACTTTGTAGTTCAGACTGGCTTTAAACTATGTAGTCCAGCCTAGCCTCAAATTCTCAAATTCATAACAATCCTCCTACCTCTGCCTCATGAGTGCTGGGATTACAAGTGTAAACCACCACGCCCAGCACCGCGGTATGTGATACAGAGGATCAAACTCCAGACCTTGCAATAGCCAGGAAGACGCTGGAACCACTGAACTAAATCCCCAGGCCAAACAATGGAAATTTATTGCTCACAGTTCTAAGAACTAGAAAGTCCAAAATTAAGGCACCATTGCATATGACATCTGCTGTTAAGTACTGTATCTATAAGACCTGTTTCGGAGACAGCAGCTTCTAGCTGTGTCCCTCTTCCCCTCCTCCATCCATTCCTTGATCCCTTTTCTCTTTGTACATGTTTGCAGTACATATTTACCTTCCTTGGGCAGAGTTGGTACATGTGAGGACACGGCTAGAAGGTGCTGTATCTGAAACAGCCCTCTTTGGCCTCTTTTAGGACAGTAATCTCATTCATGGCAGATCTACTTATGCCTTAATCACATCAGCTCTGGGTTTCATCCCCAAAGCTACCAAAAAAAGAAAGAAAAAAGAAAAGTACCATCAGTTATAAAATTTAGAATCAAGATATGCACAGAAAGGGCCGGGGATTTAGCTCAGTGGTTTTGGCATCAACCTTGCAAGTGCAAGGTCCCGAGTTCAATCCCCAGTAACCACATACCACAATGCCAGGAATGGTAACTCACGCTCACCAGCAATCAGTACCACACATCACAATGCCAGGCACAGTGGCTCATGCCTGTAATCCCAGCACTTGGGAGGCAGAGGCAGGAGGATTGCTGAGTTCAACGCTTGCCTGGGCTACACAGTGAGCACAGGGCCAGCTTGAACTACAAAGTGAGACCCTGTGTCAAAAAAAAAAAAAGATTTACACAGAAAGGCAGAAGATCCAAAATGACCAAAACAACATCCTTAAGGGTACAATATTGACACAACCTGACTATAAGACATATGTGAAGCTACAGTAATGGAAACAGCATAATATTTACAAAAACTAGGCCACAGGTGAACAGAAAGAAACCACAAATAAAATCACACAACTATGGCCAAGTGATCTTTCAGGAAGGAGGCAATCCAACAGAAACAGTAGTCATTTCAACAAATGATGCTGAGAAGCCTGGCTACCCTTACTGAAGTGAACTGGACTCCAGTCTTAAAACTTTCACAAAATTAGGTCAAAACATATGACAAATCTAAATGCAAAATGCAAGCCAGACAACTGGTGGTGTGTGCCTGTAATCCCAGCACTCAGAAGTCAGAGGCAGGAGGATTCAAAACTAGCCTGGGCTACATAGCAAGTTCGGAACCAGTCTAAACTACAAAATAGTTCACAAAAAAAAATAATGTAAGATGCAAAACAGAACTCGTGTAATATAATACAGTAGACAATTTTAATGACCTTGGATTTGGCAATGAGGTTTAAGAGGTAACACACTAAAAGTATAATCCATTAATCAGGAAAAATTAATTCAACTTAATTAAAATTTTGTTTTGCCAAAGACACTGTTAATTTACTGAAAACACAGGCCAAAATCCAGAATGGAATTTCAGCAAAAAGCATTATCTGATAAAACTAAGTTATTATTTTGTTTTGGTTTTTTGTCTTGCAGTAGGTGGGATTGAACCCAAGGCCTTCACACTAAGCTACAGCCCCAGTCCTTTTATTCTTTATTTTGAGACAGAGTCTCACTAAATTGCCCAGGCTGGGTTCAAACATAATCCTGCTGCTTCACGAGTAACAGATGTGCACAACCTTGCCCAGCTTCATTCAGTTACTTTTAAAACAGAAAATACTCAGTATTTGAAGAATCCAGCAAAATCATCCAAATTCAGTATTTCTATATATACATGGAAATCATTTATATTTAATAGCAAACCCTAAAAGCATAAGTATCTATATAATTAGGACAACAAAGACATCACTTCATTATCCATGTATAATCACAGTAAACATTTTATTTAAACACTTCTAGGTGTTGCCAAACCCTGTCCCATAAAATCTACTATGGATCTGTAGGTTCAGATTAAAGGAAGCAGAATTATTATCACAAACTCTCTACCTAGTAGAGGAAAACTGATGATTAATGAGTCTTTTTATAGTCCACCGATCTATTTCACATTTTTGGGGAAATGTATTTATTTTTCTACTGTTATGGAAAAGAGATTTGCCTTTAGTTCTTTCCTTTGTCACTTTCTCCAGGATAAGGCCCAGATTTCCATTTAAAATCAAAAAAATGAGCCAGGCATGATAGCACACTCCTATAACCCTAGCACCTGGAAGGCTGGGAAAGATTATGTAGCAAGTTCAAGGCCTGGTTAGTCTTAGTGAGTTCAAGGCCAGCCTAAACTAATAGTGAGACTCTTGTATCAAAAAAAAAAAATCACAGCCGGGCGTGGTGGCTCACGCCTGTAATCCCAGCACTCGGGAGGCAGAGACAGGAGGATTGCTGAGTTCAAGGCTTGCCTGGGCTCCATAGTGAGCTCAGGGCCAGCCTGAACTGCAAAGCGAGACCCTGTGTCAAAAAAAAAAAAAAAAAAATTAAAAAAAAAAAATCACAAATGAAAAGAACAGATCTGAGAAACCACATATCCTCTGGGACAGAAAATAAGAATTTTTCTAGGGTATGTAGGCACGCACCATTTTATCAGCACTCTGAAGGACTGAAACAGGATGACAAGTTCCAACCTGGCCAACTTAAGAGATTTGGCAAGTTCCTCTCTCAAAATAAAAAATAGTAAGGGCGGGCAGTGTAGCTCAATATGAAGCCCCTAGGTTTAATAACCAGTGATGCTATATATACATATATGATTATCAAATGGAATGTAAAAGTAACTTTTTTTGTCATATGCTTTGTCCCCCCCTTGGTCTGTTTTGGAAACATTTTATTGTACATTTTAAGTTGTACTGACAAAACACATTTTACAGCTGATGAAAAATCTCAAGCTGAAATAAGTGGAAAAAAACCTTCCAAGATGATACACCAAGGGAGGGGCGGTGCAGACCTGGAATCCAGACATACCTAAAACTAGCGACGAGGGAGGCCATTCTAACAAGGTCAGGGAATTGCTCTCTGCTCTCTCGTGTGAAAAATCCACAAATAAGACTGTGTGTGGCTCACAGATAGGATGCTTACCCAGAATTCCAGAAGCCCTAAATTAGACCCACAGCACTGGAGGGAGAGGGGAAAAAAAAAAAAAAACTCTATTTTATTGGCTTGAGTTTTTTGCTTGCTTTTCTGACGCAAGCCCGCTTTCAACTCATTATGTACCCAGGCTGGTCTCTAGCTCAGATCCCGGTCTCAACCTCTCAGTTGCTGCGATTACAAACCTGCACTACCATCCCTGGCTTTTTAAAAGGCCAGCGCTGCCCTCTCGAAAAATATGACGCAATATTGCTGTGAGAGGCTGGATGCGTACGTGAAGGGTACAACGCTTGTCTAGCATCCACAAGAATCCGTACCCCATCCCAGGGCCACAAAAATATGAACAAAGAAAAAATACATATAAACAAACAAAAGTATACTGCGTATGTCTGACGCATTGAATGCCGATCGCATACTTGACAGCGGTATAGATTGGACAGGACAATATGGGGTTTGGGAATACAGGGAGAGGTCTCGAAATCTAGAGACGCATCATCAGCCCAGTAAGAGGCAGGCTAGGGAAAATCGATTGTAAATTGGAGCTGTTTCCCGTAAACATAAGATTCAGAGGAAAAACAAAAGAAAAGAGGCCCCAATGAGTAAGGTAGGACGGGGGAATTTCAGAGGCCATAATTCGGGTCTTCCGCGACCTGCCGCTGCCGCCTCCCCGCCCCCACCGCCGCCCCCACCCCCACCGCCGCCCCCACCCCCACCGCCGCCGCACCGAGTCACCGCACAAAGACGGAACAGGTCCTCGGGCCCCGGCTGCCCACCCAGCCCGGCTCGCGGCCAAACACCGCGGACTCCGGGGCGTACGCAGGGTGGCCAGGCGCCGCCACAGCCGGTTCCAACCAGATTCTGTACCCTTGTCTCTAGACCCCTGGCCCTGAAATCACCATTTCCCAACTCCCGGGGCCTCCGGCGTCCTCCTTCGGCTGCCGTCAGAGCAGGTGAGACGGAAGGTCAGGGTGCTTCAGACCCAGGAGCGGAGAAATCTCAGGCAGTTCAATATCACGACACGCTTTTCAACGGCTGACCGAAAGGGCTCACGTCCGCTTACCCATCATCGACTTCCTTTTCAGCGGCGCGTCTGATTGGACAGTTCCCAGTGCTGGTCCTGCCCCCCTCGGAATGAATGACGGCAAAGAGAGGTGACGTAGTTCTTTTTCAGCTCCCTGCTGCCCGCCATATTTACATTTAAGTAGAGCCTTTTCCCTGAGGAGGAATCGACAATGGAGTCTTCTTGTAGTTCCTTCGAAAAGAAGGGGGAGAAGGCCGACACGACAAGTGTCCTCAAGAATTGTAAATTCCGTTTTTATATGAAGGGGATGCCCAGACTGAGCGTATTGAGTCCCACTCGACTGACAAATTGCATGCTTCATGTAATTCTGAGGGCTGCTGTTTACACTGAAGAATTTTTTCATGTGCAGTTCTTTATAGCTAGAACCCATACCCTTGCACATACTAGGCAAGCACTCCACAGGAGTACTGAAAGCCATTTCTACTTGATAATTTTTGAAGATGATCCCACCATAAACAGACTTCAAATGTAAGTGACGTCTCTAAGACAAACTATAGTCCTATGTCAATGATATAAGAAAAACAATAAAAGGCTGTGTAACTTTTGGTTGTATGTTAAACTCGATATGCTTAAGAAATTGGATCAAAACTTTATTGAAACTTGTCTGCTGAGACACATTTTACAATTCAGTGGTTTTCAGCATATTCATTGGTTTTCAGCATATACATTGATTCAACGTATAATTCAGTGGTTTTCGGCAATTATACTCGCAGTCATCACCAATATTAAAAAACATTTTCATCACCCTAAATAAACCCTGAACTCATTAACTGTCACGTCTGTATCTTACCATTTCCTTCCTGTAAATCACAGTGATCACTAATCTATTTCCTATCTGGCTAGAGTAACTTGCTCCTTTATATGAAGGAAATTAAGTAATCTCTGGTATTTAGGTATTACATTTTTAATTTAAAGTTTTTTCAAGGGACATGTATGGTGTAACTGGTATCACTACTTCATTTGTTTCTATGGCAAGTAATATCCCATTGTATGGATACAATATATTGTCTACCCACTCATCCATTGATAAACATATGCTTTATTTCTGAGCATTGTGAATAGTGTTGCAGTTTATGTGAACATATGTTTACATTTATTTTGACCCCAGAATTCAAGGCTAGCCTGGAAAACATAGAATTTATCCCTTAAAGTAAAATTGGGGTCGGTGCACCCCTCCTGCAGGCAAGCACAAGGTCCTGAGTTCGATTCCTAGTACTGAGAGAAAAAAAAGTGACAGTGGAAAAGTGGGGCGGACTCCAAACCTTAAAATGACCAAAATGGCTCACTCTAATAGTGAAGCAGTAGTAGTAGTACTCTAGTAGTAGTAGGGAATAGCCTATTTTACACCCTCCACTCATGAATATGATTCACTAGTTTCTTTTATTCATCTCAAGTCTAGATAACTAATTACCAGTGATACAATTAAGTTCACCTCAAGCCACTCAATACAGAGAAATATCTCACTTCATTGAATACCAATGAAATCAAACAAAAGCTCAACTCTAAAAAAGTCTTTTACAACACTGATTACTGTTGCTGATGTTCCCCCATTACTGATGGTCAGTGGTCATTCCATGATTGATGTTTTAGGTATTGTGAATGAATGAGAAACAAGTTTTATTAAAAAAAATTAACTCAGACCAGCAATTTACCTCAGTAGTTCTAGAGTCTGCCTGGGAAGCACAAATTCTCCGAGTATGATCCCCAGTATCACATACCACAATACTGGGTGTGGTGGTACACGCCTATAATCCCAGCACTCAGGAGGCAGAGGCAGGAGGATTGCTGAGTTTGAGGCTTGCCTGGACTACACAGTGGGTTCAGAGCCACCCTGAACTGCAAAGTGAGACCCTGTCTCAAAAAAAAATTTTATATTAACTTTCCCCAAGTTATAAACAATACCTTGTTGACTTGACAAAATTATAAACAATCTGAAAATCTGTAACTGTGATGGATTCTTTCTTTCTTTTTTTTTTTTTTTTTTTTGAGACAGGGTCTCACTTTGTAGTTCAGGCTGGCCCTGAGCTCACTATGGTGCCCAGGCAAGCCGCCGCGAACTCAGCAATCCTCCCGTCTCTGCCTCCCGAGTGCTGGGATTACAGGCGTGAGCCACCACGCCCAGCATTATATGTGGTAACCGGGGATCAAACTCAGGTCCTTGCGCTTGCAAGGCAGGCACCGGAACCACTGAGCTAACCCTCCG
>PVIC010018889.1:0-10924 GCA_004025085.1 Thryonomys swinderianus
GTAAGACAAGCTATGACTATTATCGGTGGTTCTTTTTTAGAATTTATCATGGCTGGTATCTATAAAATGTGATCAATAATTCAATGAATATATACGTGCTAAAGAATTTTTGACGGCGAAAGACACACTGTCTTGAATCATCTCGACACACACCCCTACCTTTCCAACACGCGTATGCCATCTTGCCTGCCGCTCTCTGAAGCAGTACTGGACGGGCCTGCAGTGAGTGTGTCTAGCTGCTTGTTACGGGGGCCTTCATGATCTGAATCAATTCAGAACATTTACCTTTAATGGTCATATTCTGACTTTGGCCAAGAGCCAGAAGTCATAAGTTGCCAGAGGGAATAAGGAGGGTGAGGTCACACAGGACCGCAGGACCCGCCTTTTCACTGGACGGAACGCGGCAGCGCCTTTCACTGTTTGGTGTTGAATCACACCTCAACGCCAGACCCTCCGACAGCGAAACTGGTGCAGTATAAATGAACCAACATCCCTTCATATGGCTACTAAAGAAAGTTAGAATTCCAAGGACTCTCTCACACATACTTACTCGAAATTGCATGCATCTTCGAGACATTTTTTCATGTAGCCGCTTTTCTCTATAGACAGCTCACATGAACTGAAGTTTGCAGATTCAGGACTCAGTTTTCATATTAATGAAAACTTGTTCAACCGTTTTCAGTTTCTACAGCCCCCTAAATGATCCTATGCTGAGAAAATCTGGTTCATTATTATAAACTGGGTCAACAAATCAGAAGCAGTAAAATGACATATCAGTTCCTGGCCATGCCAATAACAAAAGATCCACTTTAAAGCCTCACAACACACTCATCTACGGCTTCTACAATCCCGGAAGCAACATGAAGTCAGTCCTAGTCTTTGACACAATGTCTTCTCTTAAATGAAATGGGCCAACTATCGATTAATATCACTTTTTCTCATAAAAATAAAGTTGGGGTGCCATGGTTCAGTATTTAAATGAAAGATGATTTAAGCAAAAAACACTGTAGAAGAGAGAAATTCAGCAGAGGCTTTAGGATATAACTAAAGTTAAATCCTAGCCAGGAGCTACTACCTGTTTCTCCCACTTCTTTTTTTTTTTTTTTTTTTTTGAGACAGGGTCTCATTTTTGCAGTTCAGGCTGGCCCTGAGCTCACTATGGAGCCCAGGCAAGCTGCCGTGAACTCAGCAATCCTCCTGTCTCTGCCTCCCGAGTGCTGGGATTACAGACATGAGCCACCACGTCCGGCATTGTGGTATGCGGTGTTGACTGTTGGTGGGCGTGTCTCCATGTCCAGCATTATATGTGGTTACCAGGGATCGAACTCAGGTCCTTGCACTTGCGAGGCAGGCGCCGGAACTACTGAGCTAACCCTCCAGCCCTCTCCCACTTCTAATAAGAGGCTCAAGGTCCAGAGCTAAAGTAACTCAGTCATTCACACAAGGGATGACAGAGCATGATTTTCTCAACTTTGTTCCTGTTAACTGTTGTCCTTTCTGTTAATTGTTACTGCCTTTGTGTGTGGAGGAGGGAGAAGGGCTATGTTAATCAATCAATTATATTTAATCATACCATATGGAAATAACCAGTAAAACAACCATTTGGGGAAGACTTCCTCTAGATTCTTTTACAGACTACATTTTTCCTTCTCACTTAAAATAACTTTGGAGAACTTATGCTGAATGGCAGAAAATGTATATTTAATGATGAGGTATACACTTGGGTAATTCAGAATTAAAATAATTGTCACATATGAAAATAATTGAAGGTTATTATAATTGAGGGTAGTTATGCATTTCAATGCTTTAAAATATTCCTGTAAAAAACATACTGTGATCAGCAGGTTAAAGTACTTCTGCTAGTTTTTAACAGTGACAGCACTCCGTCTTTTAGAAGTACAGTTCTAATGAATTATGTCCCCACTTCATCAGGATTTTAGCCCTTTTCTAGTGAATAATAGTCTATAAGACATGGTTGGCCTACCTACACTCCATATCTGGTTTTCTTTCTTGGCCAGCCTGGCTACACACCTGATTTTGAGTGAGCTATAGCCATGGACGTTCTCGGTAAGGAACAGATGAGTTAAATGGGCTCCTACTAAAATGGTGGCAACTTCTTTTGCGGCATGCAGGAACCTATTTTTTTTTTTTTTTGAGAGAGGGTCTCGCTTTGTAGTTCAGGCTGGCCCTCAGCTCACTATGGTGCCCAGGCAAGCTTCGAACTCAGCAATCCTCCTGTCTCTGCCTCCCGAGTGCTGGGATTACAACCTATTTTCTTTTTTAATTGTTGGGTAGCCACACTGCCCAATATGGTCTGACTGAATCTCAGACTGAAAAGGCCACAAGCTTTTAAGAAAAAAGGTTTTTTTTTTCCCCCTTTAATTCTACTTCAGAGAAAAGACACAGAATTCTTCCTGCAGTATTCAATCCTTTCTAATTAAAAAGTTTTATAGCATCCCATTGTCTCCCAGAATTTGGTTCAACAATCACATATTTCTTGGTTTACTAAGAAAGAGTTGGGCTTTTAAACATTAATTAAAGAGTGTACATTTTGTTTCCATTTCTTTGTATCAAAAGATCAAGAATTGATGCTCGATGCTCTGAGGCCACATTATGTTCTAATTTCAAAGCAAAGAGTGAATTTAGGCAGAATGGAAAAGTATGACTATGCCATTTTGAGGGGACAATAAATGTTATCAGAAATATTATTATTAGAGCCCCTATTAGCATAAATTTGGCTTTCTGAAAAAGCTTTGTAAAATACATTCAAATGATTTTTATAAAAACTTCCAAAGCCAAGGCATATATTAGTTTTCCACTCTTTTATAACTGAGAATATTCAGCTGTAAGTTTCTCCATTCATCTGAAGCCTACTTTTTCTTTTCTTTCTTTCCTTCTTTCTTTTCTTTTCTTTTCTTTCAGGGATAGTTCAAGTCTGGGCCCTGGACAGTAGGGATTAAACCCAATGCCTTTGCACTGAGCTACATCGCAGCCCTTTCTTATTTTTTTATTTGGAGGTGCTCTTGCTAAACTGTAAGTGGTCAAGGCTCAAGCCTAACTTTCGGCTCTCCTTCCTCAGCCTTTCAGAGTGTTGGGGTTACAGGTAAGCACCTCAATGCCCTAACTGAATTTTTTAATTTGCTGTTTCTTATACAAACTAAATTTGTGTTGTTTCATGCCTTGCTAGGGAAAACAAGTCACTGATCTTCTAATTTCTCTTTTTTTTTTTTAGTGTAGGAGAAAAAAAAAGAATGAAATAATGTATATGGAATTCAGCTGATAGTTATCTATTTTATTCCATTTTGTTTTACAGTTGTATTTTTATTTAGCTATCACTTCAAGGGATACAAATGGTTCTGTCAAACAAACTTTTTATCTTACCAGGACAAGGATATTTTACTGGAGCAAGATCAGTTTTACAGGGCATTCTTAAATGTTCAATCCTCATAAAATCCAGATATTACAAAAACTAAGACAGTGTGACTGTAAAATAACTCTTTCCATCCCAGCTTTTCCTGAAAGTGAGGATAATTTAAAATACCTCTGTATAAGGGAAGACAGAGATACAGTTAATTATGCCATTATATGCATTAGAATTCTCTCCAAATTATAAAGTAAACCTTAGTATCCATAAATACAACTTACTATCTTCACACATGGTTAAAGCACGGACTCTTGCAAACATGTGCTTCTTCTAACTATTCTTCGCAGAGCTACAGAGTAATACTTTAACAGTTCAGGACTCCAGAGGATAATTCATATATCTACAAGAACAAATTTAAATTCGGTACCGTAACCAGCATGTTTCAATCTTCTGTTTCCCTCAGAGTCAAATGACTAAATGTCTGCTGCTATTTCTTTCTGTTACTGCTTTTGCCAACAAGCTGATCTGCTCAAATAATTCCATTGTCTCAGACCACAAAATTAATCTCATGGAATTCCCAACTGTAATTATATTCCTAAGACTCCTTTAAATTAATATTGAAGTCTAGAAAACCATTTTTTTTCCAGACTGTGTGGCGTAGGATTATTTGTAAATAGGAAGCCACTTCTGTTCCATTTCAGATCAAAAGCAGAATAGGATATAGCTCTTTAAATACAAAGTTGGAATGAGCTTTTCATATGTACCATAACCTAATTCTACCATCATCTAAACATATAGCATAAAGAAACGCCAAATAGCATAACACGTATATTCTGAATCCTAAGTTTTCAGAAAACTCCTCCATCTGTTGAGTGGCAGGATGCAGTTTATGGAAGTGATTCCCCTCTCTGCTTGGGAAGTGCCAGGGGAGAAAGGAGGCACGGGGGTACCGGAGTCCGTGCCGTGGATCAATCAGTCCTGTCCAAAGATGGTTCCAACTTCCCTCCTGTGCCACTTGGTCATGGTGGTCTCTGGTAAGACCTCTACTTTTCAGATTTTCTTCCCAAGTCAGGGAAGTATTTACGTTCATGGACATGGATTTTAAATTCCAAGATTCCAAGAGGAAAGGCAGTGTGTGTGGGCTGGTGACATCTGCCGCCATCACGGTCAACTCCATCTGGAGGTACCGTGGGCCGACCCGTCCTTCTCCCTCGGTCTGAGCAAAGCGGTCTTCTCCCTCTGCGGCTAACAGAAAGGAGCGGTAGGAAACCTGAGTCTGCCCACCCGCCCTTCCTCCTTACCGGCGAGAATCAGAAGTAGTAAGAATGATGATATATCACTCAGATATATAATATCTGGTATTATATTAATAAAAATGATGATATATCACTCAGATCCAGTGGGAAACATCAGGATGACAGGTGACTAAAGCCTGTGGCAAACAGCTAGTTAATTCAATTTTTTGGTTAAGTAAAATTTACATAAAGTAGTTATTCTAACGATATGGTTAACACTTTTATTTGCGCAGTATACATGGGAGGGCTTGGTGATGAGCATGAGTTAAGGGTCTTTTCATTTCAAAACAGGTTTCTTTGGCTTTTAATATATATTTTAAAATAAGAAAAAAAACCTTGGAGAAGCAGTAGACATTGGGATGTGCTAAGTCAGCAAACCAGTCGCTGAACATTTCTGAACATAATCATTGAATGTATTGGGTGCCAAGCACACCCTTCCTGTGAATCCAAGGGAGGGACGTCCATGCCACTTTATGGAGGAGGACAATGAGGCTTACATACGGTAAGCGTATGGCCCAAAATTGTGGGACCAGCTAGCGAAAGAAACATGAATCAACCAGGGATGTAGTTCAGAGGCGCCACACCTGCCTGGCAGGTTTTAGGACCTGAGTTCAATTCTATGCACCAAAAAAGAGAAAGAATTAATCTAGGTCTCTCTCAAAGTAAATGAACAAAAGAGTATTATCAATGGAATAATAGAACAAAAGTGTTTTTGATGAATAGGAGATGTTAAAATACATAAAAAGAAAGCCTCGCGAGACTACAAGTTCTCTGTCAAGTGCAGAATGCCTGGCTTCTAGCTGCTCTTAAAAATCTGTAGCAGGGCCGGAGGGTTAGCTCAGTGGTTCCGGCGCCTGCCTCGCAAGCGCAAGGACCTGAGTTCGATCCCAGGTAACCACATATAATGCTGGGCGTGGAGACACGCCCACCAACAATCAACACCGCATACCACAATGCCGGACGTGGTGGCTCACGCCTGTCATCCCAGCACTCGGGAGGCAGAGACAGGAGGATTGCTGAGTTTGCGGCGGCTTGCCTGGGCACCATAGTGAGCTCAGGGCCAGCCTGAACTACAACGCGAGACCCCGTCTCAAAAAGCAAAAAAAAAAAAAAAAAAAAAAAAAAAAAAAAAAAAAAAAAAAAATCTGTAGCAGCAGCAGTCTGACAAGGCTGAGGATCTGTCAGTTTCTCTTGGAGTGTCACAGATCTCTGTCCCGTCACCGTAACACACGAGTCATTTAATTTCCATTCTACCTTCTCGTTTTTAAATTTAGAACCTACATAGGTTACATGGCATACGGCCCACCCTTAAATCACACTGGCTACTTTGATCTGCCTTTTGAATCTAGAATGCATTTTAATAAATGGACACCCAGCATAAGATACCATTGTGAATCGATACTACTAGAAGTCATACTGGCAGGGGTGTCAGAAGAAGGGGATGCAATGTTATCTGTTCATTTAAAAATGTAATTTTAAAAGATACACTATAAATGGGACTATATTACAAAGACACTCCAATGTTTGTAAGTTGATATATGCATTAGTTTTCATGGAGGTCTAAAGCACCCCATCATTTTAGTTTTGTAGAATTCAGATTTGTAAAGGAAAAGCTGAACTCTACAGCCACAACACATTTCATGTATCTTTCACAAGATTCTGTCACAGGTCTGAAAAAGTATATTCGATCATTTCTTTAACAAAGCTCGAACTCACGCTGGGGCATCTCATGCTGAAGCACTGGATTTCACAATGGGACTCTGCACTTCCGTGACCATGGTAACAGTAGCTAATTCTTCTTCCCAATCATGGTGGCAATTCTCTCCCATGGCTTGAATCAGTTACAAAACAAAATACTCTCAAAGCCCTTTCTGAGCCAATAGCCTTGCAGCTAATCTGCTAATAGGAAATAATCTGTAGCTAATACACACATTCCAGGGCACCAGTGTGTTTTCTTAATACTTTGTTTCGTGGGCCTGTTTCCAAAGAAAGCACAGTAAAGAATAGAAAACAGACATTCATTAAAAATAGTATTATACTACCTGGCCACTACTAATGCCTGAAACTTGCTGCGACTTGTAGAGCTCTTGAAGAGTTTGTGAAAAAGCAAGTAGAGGAGGCAACGTAGCAAGAAAAAGAACAAAAGCAGATTCCCCCTACCAAGAGGGTGAGAGTAGAAAGGAGCCTGCGTAAAACAATGGGCTTTTTTTTTTAGCAGACCCTCAAAGTTAACCAATTTATTTTGCTTCAGCCCTTAACAATTTGTAGACTCTGTCATCTCACGTACTCCGGCAATGAAAGTCTCTAAAGCCTCATACAGCTTTTTCCCCCACTGTGGAATAAGAGAAATGGTGTAGCACTGAAATTAGTTTTTCACCTCCAGGGTCAAAGTTTAACCTCTTGAGCAACTATAATGACTTAAATCACTCTAATTACAGAGAAAAAGCAATCTTCCCCAAAGCCTGATAAAGTTTGATGAATCATCTCCCAAAGCTCAATACTGCTTTTTTATTCAGGGGAAGGCTAGGATGTTTTGCTTGACAAGGAAAGCCATGAATAATCATAAAGAAAGATGAAATACCTTTTCAACCCACTGGGCGCGGAACTTCCTCCGGCTGCAGGCGGGATGGCAGCCATGGACCTGTGCTGTCTACCTGGCCGAGGCAGGCTGTGATGAGTGGGACCATGAAGACGTAACTCTTCGCTGAGTAGAAGCAGGGATTCCCATAATTCCCTCTCTAGACATCTTTGTCTTTCTCGTTTCATCAGAATAAAATGAAACATAAAGACATAGAGAAGGGGTCTGAAGTTAAAGGAATCACAACACCAAAGAATGTCTCTGCATCCTCTTTAAATTCATTTTATAATTCTGGTTGCTATGACAACGTGAGGCAACTCTGTATTACCATGACGATCTGACACAACTTTCAAAAAGCAGTAAGCACTGTTTTATTCTGTTGTTCAATTGCTCCCAAGGAAACACACTGTTATTTACTTCTGTGATGAAACCTGTACTATATAGTCTAATAGATCTATGTCAAAAAGAAGAAAAGGCAAATCATGGTGGAAACTGGAGGGAAAAATATGCCTAAATTAGCCATTTACTGAATGGGACCTTTTCCTTACTCTCCAAGAATTTCTAATTCTAATGTTTTTCCATTTGAAGAATGGAAACTACTCCTTTACACTACAGGGTGACTGCTCATGCAAAATAGGATCAGTTTATCTTGCCAGCTACTAAATGTCTTTCACCATCACCATTTGCAACTTGGAAATGAAAATCCTTACAAGCCCATGACTGGCAGAACTAAAGGACTGTGGAGAAACAGACCTAATGAACTGGAGGAGCTGGGTAAACCCAAACCAAGGATGATACTGAAATAATTACCCCATTCCAACAAATCTAGAGAGTTTGTTGCTTAACTCAACCTAATATATCTCTTGAATTATTAGAAATCTTTAAAGAAGGTGTGTCTGGAGTCCCTTAGTCCCTTTCCTGGATCATCAATTCCAATTGTCACTTGCAGTGACAGCCACAATTTGAGATCTTCTTCTGAACTTCAACTTTCCCCAACTCTTCTCAAGCCACATAAAATAAATCAATAGTAACATCTGTTAGGCAACTAACTGCAGCTTGTAGAACCTTGTGTCGTATCTGAAAACCCATCAGCTCTAATCTTTGCAATAATTATGCAATAACAGGTGCTATTTATACTAGGTCGAAAATAAAATTACAAATAACAAAGCTTAACAAACTATCAGCAGGACCCAGTGTTCACTGGCAGAACTCCAGTTTGAACTCATTTCCTTAGTCCCCAAAGCCTAACCTTTTTGTGATTCAGGGATTGTTTTTTGGCACAAGGCTGTTCCAGCTCTTTATTACGATAGGAAGTGTCTTTAAGTGTAACAAGCACATGTTAAATACAATAAGCATGGCCCACCACTGGACAAGCTTTCTGTACTTTGCAAACTATTCTGCAGCACAATTATCAGTATCAATGGACAGTAAAATAAATCCTTCTAGGAAGAACGAAGGTAAGGATTTAAGATGCAATTACTATCCTCTAACAAATTTATCTGCTGAAAAAGAAGCAGGCATTTTGTGTTTTCACTCTGAAACCTAATATCTATCATTTACTATGAAGGGTTTGTGAGGAAAAAAGAATCTAGTAAGTTAAGTTTCCTGTCAGGATTTGCATTGATTATTTCAGTTTTTATAAAAATATATGAATTTCAGTGAATTTCCATATGTCGTGAAGAAAGGAACATGCCAATTTCACAACAAAAATCACTCAGTTCTAATGTTCTGAAGATGAAAGTAGTGAATGCAATGAAATCTCAAGAAGGATTTGTTATAAAAGTTGTCTATCTCCAACATTTGTCCTTCAATTTCAGGACAAACTTAACATATTTTTATGTTACATTTAAAATCTAGTTTCGTTCTGTACTCACATTCTATCCCAAGGTTTGCTTCTTAAATTTCTCATACTAACAATCACCATTTGTCAACTGCAAAAGCATTTTTGTATCAAGGAATATTTTCATGTGTCCAGAGCAAGAAAGTAAGACTGGTAATATAATAGTATGGATAAAGATAGACGATACAGGTGTTACGTGACATGCACTTCGCTCGTGTAGGTTGTGTGTGCAGGGAACACAGTTCCCGCTCCGGCTGTCATAGGTCCCCCTACTCAGTCACTCAAGTCATCACATGCGAGGCCTAGGTCAAGTCCAGAAATGGGCTGCAGCGTCCTCAAGTTCCAGCTCTTCTGAATCAACAGGCAGTTCCACTGGAGAAGGCCAGAGACATTGACTGAGGGGAAGAGGACAATTCTACCAGTTCCACTTTGGAATGAGCCATGTCGCCTGGACATCCTGTCCTATGTTCCTGAGTTTCAAGGGGAGTGGACCATCTCTTTGCTGAGTTGTTGACATTCCATAGGATGTGAAACATCACAGGTTGATATAATAAGCCATTGTAACTACATCTACTGTACATTTAGGTTTGGAGTGTGGGCTACACACCAACAAGATACAATCTTGTTCTATTAAAATGTTACTTAAACATAAACCAGATCAATTATTTATTGAGGAGGGTTCAAAGGTGCTAGTGGCACTAAAAGAAAAGAAGTCTCTACAGCTGTCAGGGAGCCATCAACTCAGATGAGCTTGAATAATTTCTGAGCGTATGTGCAATCTTTACATAAGATAGGCACTGCCCACAAGTAGTTTAGAATCAAGCAAATGGGAGACTAATATTATTTTTTAAAAATAGAGTTTGCTAAGTTAATTAAGAGAGACACAACAGCATAAAATTTAGATGCCAGAGAGGTAAAAAGAATCCATTCTGAGTAATATTAATATGGTCATTGTTCATTCAGTAATTTATGATCTTAACACAAGTAGGGACAAAAACATTTAAAGAGCTTGTAGCAGTAGTATTATTATTACAGAATATATAAAAGCCACAAACAATTGACCATTCTTTGTTTTTTTTTGAGACAGAGTCTCACTTTGTAGTCCAGGCTGGCCCTGAGCTCACTATGTAGTCCAGGCAAGCCTCGAACTCAGCAATCCTCCTGCCTCTGCTTCCCAAGCACTGAGATGACAGGCATGAGCCACCACACCCCGCTCATCATTTTTTTGATTCACTGTCTCCCCAGGATCTTACTCAGAAGTAAGTAGGGTTTTTTTAGATATAGAAGAGTAGAATTAAGAATTCATGACTCCAAGTCTCTGCTGCGTCCAATCTCTACTAAGGTACTTTGGAAATGATGTTTAAGAACTACAGACAAGCTTGGCAGATTCTTGTGATACTAGGGAATGTGCATTGCTCGATGCTTCTTGGCACTTTCAAAACTGAGACTACTGTACGAGTAGACCACTGACTTTAAGTCTGAAGAGCATGCTGACCTCCTGGTACTGTGCCATTTTCTAGTAAGAGAAATATTAGGTTTCACAACTGAGAATGTGAATAAATTCATCTTTTAAAAATTAAATGAAGCATGAATCAATTCATATTTCCAAAGGGGTAATGTCGAGCTGAGCAGTCAGAAGGGATAGAAATAAACCTATGTGCCGAACATCACGTCCTTTATTAAGAATAAAACCAACCATACCCTTTATCAGATTCCAGTTTTCTTGCCAATTTTGAAAGCTTTAACAGAATAGGCCTGTCAAAAAGGAAAATCGTTAGAGAAGAATAGGAAAAGATAGGTACCCAGATTAGGTATAGCTCTCCACAGAGCTATTAGGCAAATATTAA
>PVIC010018889.1:11024-31241 GCA_004025085.1 Thryonomys swinderianus
AAAAAAAAAAAAAAAAAAAAAAAAAAAAAAAAAAAAAAAAAAAAAAAAAAAAAAAAAAAAAAAAAAAAAAAAAAAAAAAAAAAAAAAAAAAAAAAAAAGAAATTGCAAAAGAAATTACAATAGATCCACTGATTAAAAGTAACCCTATTCTTACTGTGTACTTCAAAGATACTTTCAATAGCAATAAGGTTTTCTTAGTTTCTGATTTGATGATCAATTTCAGAATTTGGAGAATCTAATATGAACCAATAAGCCAAAAAAACACTATATTTTTAACAGTAAAACCCATGGATATATACATGAACACTGGAAATACGGAATCTAAGACGTTTGAACAAAATGTTCACATTGCACAAAGAAAGTCAAACTTTGCAAGTATTAAAGGAGCTTCATACCATCTTTTTCTGTGAAGAAATATTCATGTTGGTAGTAACATGATTCAACATAATATACTTTTTTTTGTCACTAAAAGCAAACAAACATGCTCCTGACAGAAAGGAGCCAGTTTTGGTTGTTTACTCGAGTTATAAGAAGACAAAATATTTCTACCAGGGGCGATTATTACCTGGAAGGTGCTGCAGACTTCATAAACTGGGATATTCATTGATAACCCCACTTTTTTTTTTTTTTTTTGGAGTCGAGCGTAAGCCAAAGGCTTTGAATAGGCTAAGCCTGTGCTCTACCACTAAGTTATACCCCATGCCTCTTATCTTCTAAATCTAGTTATTATGGTATTAAATTAAGTCTTCTGAAAAATGAAATGTGCTTAAAAGCCAAAAAAAAAAAAAAGTCAGAAATCTCATAAGACTTTGGGCGCCTCTTAAAAATAATGTCTCCTATAGAACTTGTGAATGTAATTATTATCCCCATTTTTATGCACTAGAAAAGGAAACTAAGAAATGGATGAAGGCTTTGGTTATGTAGGCCCAGAGACAAACTTGATTTTCCAAACCATAAACAGATTGATACATGGCAAAGGGTTACCAACTGACGTTTATTATAATTTTCTACTATTACAATTCTTCTTGGTTATGTGTAAAAGTTTAAAAGTCTTCAGTAAAACTTGCCAGAAAGAGAAAGTGCCATTTTACCAATAAGCATCTAATATTGATAAATCAGAATGTTATGCTTCTAAAAACAGAACAGTTCTTGTTATTGTCATAATGATACACAAATATAAAGATTGGTCCTATCCAAAATCATTCTTGCATTTTAATATCTGGCTCATCATTGTCTTTCTTTCTTATACACATCTTACTATCAGGAAAAAAAAAACCCTACTTTACCTGTGAAAGGCAAAGAGTTCACCTTGCTCTGAATGAAGCTAGTTAAATCTTCAAATTGGGATCTTTAAAAGGTCAGGCTTTATCCCTGAACAGCAAGAAAGAAGTTAAAATCCTAGGACTTATAAGAAGTTCCAGCTGGAATCGGAGTTAGGCGGGTCTCACAGGCAGTTTTCTGGAGTCATGTGGTCAGTCTTAGAAGAAGCACAGGCAACGATGCTCTGATGCATTTCTGTAGGTTCAAAACATTTTCCACAAATACAGAATGAGACAGATTACCAAATGTTTTTGCTGTGTCTGAGCAATGCAAGTGCTTGTACTATATAAAGGTATTTCCCCCAAATTAGAAAGAAAATAGTGAACTAGCATACAATGTGAAATTATTTGTGATACTGGGTTATGATGAAGTCATCTATGGGGATATTAGACTCATTTACATAAACTAAAATATTCAGTGTCATCCTTATGCCATTACAAAATAATAGGGAGGGTAGACTTTCACTTAGGCTTTCTCACTTGTCTACCTTCTTTGCTACAGAAACAACTAACTAATGGCTGGCAGAGATACTATGATACATTCTCACTAAATTCTGCAAAAGTGTTCAGGATGCACAGTGATGCCTTCATTCAAAGGCCAAAGATTCAGAAACAATATTAATTTTTAAAAATCACTACTTGGCTGGAGATATAGCTCAGTGGTTCCGGCGCCTACCTCACAAGCACAAGGTCCTAAATTCAATCCCCAGTTACCACGTACAATGCAGGGCGTGGTGGCTCATGCCTGTAATCACAGCACTTGGGAGGCAGAGACAGGAAGATTGCTCTGAGTTTGAGGCTTGCCTAGGCTCCACAGTGAGCTCAGGGCCAGCCTGAACTACAAAGCGAGACCCTGTCTCAAAAAAAAAAAAAAAGAAAAAAATCACTACTTATCACAGGACATGTTGAAGAATGAAAAGAAGTGGTTAGTCATTCAACTAACGTGATTAACAAAAATGTCAGCTGATGTTTAAAAAAATGACTGTGTGATTAATGTTGTTGCAGTGACAATAGAGCCAGTTCTGGTACACACGTTTGACAATTTTAAGAATGGTATGCCTATGAACCTAACCAGCCCACTGTGTGGGAGCAGATCTTGTTTTCCAGAAGACTTTTTTTTACTGCTGTTTCTCACAGAGTTGCAGGTTGGGGGCAGGGAATTAAGCGAGTCCTTTTGACTAGCAGCCCCAATTTTGTGACTTTCTCCTCCCTCTGCCTGGTAACACCCATCATTCTCTTCTGGTTCTCATCAAAGTTACGTGACTGCTCCTCAGACACAGTACTAGATTTTCCTCAGAGTTCCTCTTCCTTCACACCCCGCACACCTCTCCCGCTTACTTATGTTTATTTATTCATCCCCCAAACCCACAGAGACACAGGCACTGTGCCTATATTCCAGGTTCTCTGTGAGACAGTAGAAAACCAGAGGAAAGAGAGATGATGTATGTGTATCCAGCTGGTAGGAAGCAAAGCAATCAAATAAAAATGACAGGAAAGTATTCCTGCTATCAACTCCACAATCATAAACTACTTTGGGAACTCTGAACTCTAAGGAATTTCATCTTAATCCAGTTTTCAACTAATGTTTAAAACACGTGTAATTTTAAAATCTTTATAACCAACTCAAAAGTATCTTCTGGAGCCATTTTGAAAGCCTGGAACTCACACATGTGAAATTCCAAGTGTTCTTTAAAAATCTGTGTCACATGGATCCCACCAAAAATAACGAAAACACACCATTCTCCTTTTCTCTACTTCTGAACTGTATGACTTTTCCAAATTGTGAAAGTAGTTTTCCTTTGAGCTGATCATGTCTTTCACGCTGAAATGCTCCATGACTCACTCTTCACCAAAGGTGACCGAGCCTACCTTCCAGACCCTCTAGCGTAACCTCATACTTAATTACGTGGGAGGCCCATCCATGTGATGGTTCAAGGAACCTAAAAAGGAAGTCATCTGAAAAAATACAAATCACTCCTTTGTGGTCATGTAGCAGATTTGAGCCCATTTTTTTTTCTTGATAGAATGAATCATGGTCACAGATAAGCTAAGTTGTAATCCTCTGAGCTACTTTTAATTTTCTTATACACAGAGATCAAAAATGGAGAAAGGCAACAAAGCATATGAACTAGCAACTTAGAACAGATAATAAATTCTTTCAGGCTAAGGCACTAATAAACCTTAGCTTCAAAAACTAGAATAATGAAAGGCTAATAACCTGCAATTATCAACTCTCTTTGTCTTATCTCTTCGATGCAGAGAGACCCAGGTAAATGCAAGGGAGATACAGAGAGGCTCAGTTCCAGGAATGTGGACATTTACAAGCCAGTTGATAACAAAAGTACATGGAAGCCCACACCACAGCTTAGACGCTATGCCCACCCCAGGCCCACAGCTAAAATAAAAGATTTAGATTCAGTTCACAGCATTTGAGTTGAAGGAGGTGCTCACAAAATATGTCTTGTGTGAACTGTGTAGATGCCAAAGCACTGACCAGGGGTCAAACAAGAAGCAGCAGAGAAACTGTCAAAAACAGATTAAATAACCAAGCTTGGAATCTTTGCACAGATATGTCTATATTTACACATTTTTAGAAGAGCATGGGATTTATACAATATGTTAAAAAAGGAGATACTCAAGACTAATCAACAAGGAAGAAATTTTGGTAATTTTTTGTAATAAATCTTCAATATAAATATCTGGAAAGAAACTGAACTCTTTGCTACATAAGAAATAATACTCTATCTGTTAGCATTTCTCTTTATGTATTCAAAATATTTTAATATTAACACTTATACACCACCAACATGTTGCTGATACTAGACAATTTAAGAAGTTATTAGTTCAGTAGCTGTTAAAAATTCTCATCAAAAAAGCGAAAAAAAGGATGACAAAAGAAAAATATTGACTACTAATGGATTTGATAAGGTTTTCTTAAATTATTTCCTGCTTAAAAAAAAACTTGTATAATTATTACAGACAAAGAATAGAAACAAATATCTGGTATAGTACAAAATAGCGTTTTCCTTAAATTATAAACCTCCAAACTAAAATAGGGAACACAAGTCTAAAATAAAGAACACAAAGTTTTACTTTTTAAAAAAATAGATGGTGGGTCAGATTTCTTAAAATTCCTTCAGGTCTAAAAAAATACAATTAACCAACGCTGTCAAGTTGAAAAGGTCAAAAATAATTTTGAAATGAGACAAAAGTATTCATTTATTTTTACCATCAATTTATCACTGCACCAAAAAGTCATGTTCTCCCCTTATTTGGTATACCATGACTGTGGATGATAATAAGTATCTTTATAATTACAGACACCTTGCATATTTTCCAAAGTACGTGTAGAACTGCTATGGTATGTTTCTTTGGATTGTTCAACTGAAGTCTGTATCTTTCCCGCCCAAATTACTTTCGTATTTCTTTTCTCAGTCAGGATAAACTCTGTCTTCTTTTGTCCTTCCTCAAACCCTTCCCATTTCATGTTTGCATTCAAGTTGAATGAAGTTCAGTGAACTCAAACACACGACAAAGGCCTCCATTTCTGCGTATATGTCCTACCTACAGCATACATATGTATATATTTAGTCACTTCAATGATGAAGAATTACAAAGCCCATATTATCCAATGACAATAGAAATGTCAACTTCGGGCTGGAGATTTAGCTCAGTGGTTCCGGCGCCTGCCTTGCAAGCGCAAGATCCTGAGTTCAATCCTGGTAACTACATAGAATGCTGGGTATGGTGACTCACGCCCACCAGCAATCAATACCACATACCACAGTGCCGGGTGTGGTGGCTCACGCCTGTCATCCCAGCACTCGGGAGGTAGAGGCAGGAGGATTGCTGAGTTCACAGCGGCTTGCCTGGGCTACATAGTGAGCTCAGGGACAGCCTGAACTATAAAGCAAGACCCTGTCTCAAGAAAAAAAAAAAAAAAAAAAGAAATGTCAACTTGGCACTATGAGTTTTAAAAAATCTTTAAAACTTAAATTTGAGGGCCAGAGATTTAGCTCAGCACCTGCCTAGCAAGTGCAAAGTCCCTGGTTTGATCCCCGGTAACCACACACAACAATACTGGCCATGGTGACTCACACCCACCAGCAATCGGTGCCACATCCCACAATGCTGGGCTTGGTGGCTCACGCCTGTAATCCCAGCACTCAGGAGTCAGAGGCAGGTGGATTTCTGAGTTCGAGGCTTGCCTGGGCTACATAGTGAGCTCAGGGCCAGCCTGAACTACAAAGTGAGACCCTGTCTCAATAAATAAATAAATTAAGTAAGTAAGTAAGTAAATAAATAAATAAGTAAGTAAGTAAGTAAATATTGATAAATAGGTGGAAGAGGCAAGGATTTAAGTTTCTTACTGCCACCAAGATAAACTCCAGATTATTTCAGTATATTTGAGATTGCTCTTCAAACAGAATTTAAATAATTTTTTAATAAAAATCGCATTATTTCTGATGCATACATCCCAAGGTATCCAACCCAGAACTGGCCCTTTCTCATACCTTTAAATACATTTGTTTAAAAACAAAGTGGTTGACTAGGTGGGGTCAACAAATTTAAGGAGAGAAATATTATGTGTAGCACAGGTTAGGCCATGTGATTATGAATTATACTGACAGCACTGTCTTTTTTAATAAAATTACAGTCAGTTAAGTACATTTCTTCTGAAATTCTCAAAGACTGTTGCTTTTGGAAATAGTGCATGGTCTCTTATAGTAAGAGTTGATTCTGTAACTAGGTGGTTAAAAACGTATTAAAAGTAGCACCTGAAAAAATCTTCACATCAACTAAAAATGTAAACGTTGACTCTGACTCTAAGACCACCACAGGACAATGTTTTGTTTTACTATGTGACAGTCGCGTGACAGCGGAGGCCAGCACTTATTAAATGCCTTCACAGGTACACAGGGTCCACATCACGTGTCTCTGTAGAAGAAAGTGTGTCTCACCAACGCACACACTTAACACAACTAGAGTGAAGCAGAAGACACCTCTTTCTGGGGAGTCTGTGGAATGCTCCGAATGTTACTGTCATCATCAATTAGCATCTATGGATGATTTAAACAAAAGATTATACAGAATTAACCAGTGTACAAAAAGATAAAAAAGTGTCTAATGAAAGCTAAAGCTGTCTGCAACATGTCTGAGACATAACCAAAGCCACGCTTCAGCACGGATTCTGTGAGTCTGGCTTCACTTACACTGTAGACAGGATGGTAAATTATCACACGTTCCAGTAACACAACTTGGGCTCACTTGGAAATCATGGCAGTAATATTTTTAATATGCAAGAATTTTTACCTGAAGCTAGTTATAAAATACAGGAAAACCCAGGTGTGTTGAAATTATTTTAATGTGTGAGACCGCTGCACACTTTGACTTTTTTCTAAAATATCAATTGCATGTGACACCTTGATAGTATATCTTCCTTAATGGGTGTTATGTGTAACTCTATTGTTTAATGTTCTGAAATTATGAAGCCTTTTGGCCTATCCATTCACACACACACACACACACACACACACACACACTCTCTCTCTCTCTCTCTCTCTCTCAAATTTTCCCCTAAATCTTTTAACATTTACAAATAACACATCATCTTCACCTACCTAATTCTAAGGGGTATGTTATTTGTTTCCAGTGTCTCCAAGTCAATTCTTACAAGACACTCTTACAAAGCCTTCGGGTAACTCTCATGAACCTTGTTTAAGAAAGTAAGGTTTGAAGCTTTGTGGAGGCAATTCAGAAGACTAAAAAAGACTTACAGACTAAATGTTTTAGACTGAGAAGCTTCCTAATTAAAAATAAAAATGTGTGTGGTTACTGTTTCAAGATGCTTTCCTCTAAAGGTTGTATTTCTTCTTTTAGAAAGTTGTATATGCAGGGAAGGGAAGAAAAACTTTAAAACTGTAATGCTTTAGATAATCTGACAACAAAGACTGCCTTAGAATCAAATTTTTTTTCAGAAGACTGTTTCTTGTCAGCTACAAATGTGTAAATGATGCTGCACACAGCCTTCTAAACACTATTTACAAAATTATTCAAAGCAAATAAAATGTTCAGGACCTAAATGATATGGGGTAAAAATCTGAAGATCCTGAAAGATATTTTTCCCAAATATACTTTTAAATGTAATTTACAAATTTGTAGGGAAAAATATATACAATATAGAATCACGACGGCCAAAAAACAGGAGGGTGACTTCTGATACGGCTTATCAACAGGCCTAGCAGATTAGGCTCTGAGAAATGTAGAATAGTTAGAATTATTATTATAGATTAACGTAAAATAATTCGTTGTCAGACACAATTTAGAATTGAGGATTATTTCTTACATGGATTTTGTGAATCAAACTCATCCTTTCTTCCACACAAAGTAGATCAAATAATCTTAATGTTATTTATATCTTACATCATTATATTACAGAGATATATTTATGGGATTATCTTTTATTGTTACTGTCAAGTTGTCTGATTCATTATATACAAAGCATTTAGAGAGAATATTGAAATAATTCTCATTTAATTGAAAGGAAAAATAAATACTGGTTTAGATGCTTAAACACAATTACCTAAATTCAAAGTAAATGTGTCTGTTTCTTTCAAAGTATTTAGCAATAATAATCAATTTGTAAACCTATATCTGGCAAGTATGGGTTACTGTTTTTTCTTTGAATACCTACTGTTCATACAGCACAAGTGGATTTATTTGTAGCCAGAAGTTAAAGAATGAGGCTTGTCTGTAAAGTATTTACAATCAACATCTGTCCAGTGTGAAAGCTCACATTTTTCTTCTGGATTATGCGAAGCACAAAAAGGAAACAGAATTTGGTCATTTTCCGAATTCATGTTCTGCTCTAAAGTGACAGGAGAGAGAAGACAGGCTTGAAAGTCCACCTCATTTTCAGTTTTCCAAAATACATAAAAAAGAATGATTCGGGCTAACACTAAAAATACTTCATTTTATCTGCTGTACAGTAAGTTGCAGAAACTTGAGCTGAAAACGCGTTGAATTTGTGCTCATTCCGATTCACAAAGAACTGTTCTACTGTCTGTCTGCAAATAAATCTCCTCAGTAAATAGCTCCAAGGTTGAGCTAAAGAATATTGTATGGATCAAAGAATCCGTGTCTTCCTGTGTAAAGCGAACAGGCCACAAGCTCACTTGTTTGTCTAAAACAATTAGAGGGAGTATGAAAAGGAGGAGGCTGGGACAAATAAGTTACAGCTGATTTTGCTCTGCAAAATATGTAAGGGGGGTTTCAAATTAATAACCATCTCGGGCCCCCAAACAGGCTAATCTTTGTCAATTGGTGCCAAATTATGCAAGGTGCTGCCAATTCTAGTTGTCTAACAAATCAAGACCGGTGTACGTTACTCCCGGGCTGAAGCCTGATTGATTCTGGTCATTATATGGGCTGATCTCATTTTCACACATGGAATCAATATGGGAGCCAGATGTTCATTTACAGAGGGCGCAGAAACAACTCATCTACACGCGGCGTTATCCCGGCTGGCAGCGGCCCGCAGGCCCGCAGCCTCTCCTCACTCAGACGAGGGGGCTTCACGCAAGAGCACGATCTATAAAACATCCTGCTAATATTACTGTCGGCCGAGCGACTTTTACAGTTCTATATAAAGTTGACAGATAATACATGCCAGTTCTAATTTGAGGTAGACCTTTTCTTTGGGGACCTCAACCGCGGAACAAGCCAACAGATTGAGAAGTAACGTTTATTACAACACGTAAATCATTTTCTTAAACCGCCGCAGGCCTGGCCCGCGGGCGAAGCCCCTGCATGGGCTGTGCATCCTGCAGTCCCGCTTCCAAGTGCCCTTCTCCGGCGTGCCCCGCCGTCAGCCTGGGGTGTGCGGGGAGAACTTACCTAGCTTCCCGAAAACTAGCCCTCATCACAGTAACTTTGGTATTGTCTTCCTTGAAAATGTGCAGATAACCTTCCTTCTTGAAAGAAAAGAGAAAAACCCAACTGCCTCTTCACAGTAATATCCAACCGTAACATATTATTTAAGTGAAACAGATACACCCAGGATTATGTTATGAAGAAATGACTTCATGGTTTAAAATGAAAATTACATCCGAAATTTATTGCAAGGATGTAGAAAGAATTTTTTTTTAATTTTGAAGCCAAACAATAGGTAGCATATATTACAATATAGTGGTATCAGCACCACAGGTGTGATCTTTCTTTTTAGGAAAAAACATCACTTTAAAGATTGAACAGGTAGGAGAATTGTAAATTTGAGCCCCGCTTGGATAATTTACTAAGTTACTAAGACCCTGCCTCATATAAAAAATAAATTAAATATGAGCTGTGGCAGGGCCCAGGGATCAATCCCTAAGACGACCAACAAAAATATTAAACATGGTGGAATATTAACAATCATCATAGAGCTTCACGTGCTCTTCCATCTTTTAAAGAGATAACTGACACTCAACAAACCTCCACTAAAAAATATCACCTTAGTACTACCCCTCTGCAGATGTATCTGATACTCATTGCATGGTACAGTAAATTTCTCTGATGCTTTTCTTATATGCCACTTTGAAGATAGATGGATTACCTAACAGGGTAAGTTCGTATTTTGTAGCTATTTGTTTTCCTCGACCATCTTGGCCTTAGTGGAGTCTTCTAATTGCATTTAGTTCTGTTCAGTCCTGCTTAAAGGTAATCCAAAGGATGTCTGTTTTTCATCAGATAATGACCATTAAATCTTGCTCTTCTAAATCCTGTTGAATGGCATAAGAAACAGAAGTTATAAAAGCCTCTCCTTATAACTCTGCTATGGTCCACTGAAACTAGGACTTTCTAAAACTTTTGTTCATTACTGCAAAACTGAGGCCAGATCTATTTGGAAATGTGTCTAAATGGTCTCCAAACCTTGGTCTGCACTGGGGGCACACATCCTGGGAATACCCAGCACTGAGCATTTCTAGGAGAGATCCGCAGCATTTGGGAACGTTCCTTCTCCTGAATTAAACAAAAATGTTGGCCAATCAGATATTTGCCTGAAGTTCCTCTCAATGAGTCCTTATGTCAAGGTAGTGTGTACAGATGAGTGATAAATATTTCAGTGTTTATTTTTCCCCATATGACAACATTCTAAAGAAGTCCCCATAAATGAGTCTACAGGCTATTTCCCTAAGGTAAACTTATTTTTCCAACTCTTTATAGAAGGAAAAGTCTTTTTAATAGAACAGGATTGATTCCATGAAAAGGTCTAGGATAAACCAACCAATGATTAAAGTTACAGTCACTTTCTACTTGTTTATCATTTCTGGAGTCCCTGGTAGGCGCCAGTCATGAAAATGAGTCCAGAAGATACAGTGGGAGATACTGTATCAGTATCTGCCATCCAGAAGAACGGCTCAAACCTGCAATCATCCTACCATGTCTAACATTTGCCACTGTGGAGGAGGTTTCCATAAATACTACGAGGCCTAGCAGTGTCTGTGAAACACAGCAAGTGAAATGGTTCGGGCAAAATATGAATCAATCCAACTGGACTACTGTTATGATTATCAATTTTCTATTACCTATGATGCAGTAAAACAGTTCCTTCATGGCTAACTGAATTTGTCATTGTGTAGAGAAAAAGAAACCAATAAATAATAGAATTAATAATAGAATTAAATAATAGAGATTACTCCACAACAAGAAGGGAGTTAGACAAATAACTGCACACAACCTTAAGCTCAACCTATGAGCTCAACCTTAGGGATTCTTCACTCTTCGCATTTTCTCTTCTACAATATCTAGAGCTTTGTGGGTGCTTGGGAATTCTCCCATTGGTGGTGGATCCGTACATTTCCATCCAATGCCCCAGTTCCACTCAAGCTGCCCTGCTTGCTTCCGTTTTGTCCTAATAATATTTATTGCTTCACAGCTTTCCAGGGGTCTTGTCTCATTCCAGCCCCACCCCCTCAGCTGGTAACTGTCACAGGATTCATCTGCACAAAACATCTCTCTCATTTGAAAATTTCAATGGCAACACTTGGACTAACAAGCAAAATTCATTTTCTTAGCCTGATATTCAAGGATTCTAGCCCTTGGTCTTCAACCTTATTTTTCAAAAGGAGGATCTCCTACATCCAAAGTGGACTGTAGATCTGCGCCTCTCTCTCCAGCGTGCCACTGTTCTCAGTAACGCCATTTATCTTTTTTTTTTTTTGAGACAGGGTCTCGCTTTGTCGTTCAGGCTGGCCCTGAACTCACTATGGAGCCCAGGCAAGCCTTGAACTCAGCAATCCTCCTGCCTCTGCCTCCCGAGTGCTGAGATGACAGGCTTGAGCCACCAAGCCCAGCGTCTGTGTAATGAGGTACTCATTGCCAGTGGGCGTACTATGCCCAGTATTGTTGTATATGGTTACTGGGGATTGAACCAGGGACCTTGTGCTTGCGAGGCAGTCGCTGGAACCACTGAGCCCAATCTCCGACCCCAACCCCATTTATCTTAATCTTTCCAGTCTGTCAAAGTTCCACCCAGTCCCATTTCTTCATTCATATGCAAAGAATCATAAACCCACCTCATCTGGGCTCCATCCTTTGTTTTTCTCCTTTAAAGACACACGGTAATTTTACAGATTAAAAAAAATATAGCCAAAATACAATGTTCCTGAGGGAACTCTGAATAAAGCCAATCCATTGTAAGAAGTGAGTGGCATACAATAAAGGAATCTGTTTATGGCTCCTGATAAATCATACAGAGCCATAAACGCATACATCTGAGTTGGCACATTATGGACATAATCTTCATTATGCATTTCCAGTGGCCGAAGAGAAACCTTCTGGTTATCACATAACTGCAGCTCCAGATACTGAACTGACTGATAGCTCATGCCAGAGCTCAGGTCATCCCTCTACAATTCAGGTTCTTATCCCGAAACTGTGAGTTGTTCTTCCTAAGTTACAGATTTTAAGATAGCTATTAATACAATTCAGTTTTCTGGAATTTAGTCTTTTAGGCCCTCAGAAAAGACATTAAACTTCCAACAGTGACACTGTTCCTCCACTGTCAATTTGTTACTGAAAGGGATTTTCATTAAGATCGAAAATATTTTGCATCAAGTCATGCTTTGGTTTTGACCTTGTCTGTTCCCGAAGCATTTCACATCTTGGAAATAAGCTCCTTTTTTTTTTTAAATCCTTTCTTATTCAGCTCAACAAGTCAATTCTGAATTCAACACAGATGTCACGTTGCTTTATTTATCAATATTAGATAACTCTTCTTGCCACACTGGAGCAATGTGAGGAAAGCAACCCTCCCTATCCTTTATCTCCATTTGGAATGTCAAGGTTATCAGAATTAGTTCCAGATGCAGATGTTAGAATACCTCATTCAACTGAAAAGTATAAATGTAAAGGGTTTTCAGGATGCAGTTAAGCAATATTCCATCACTAATTCATGCACCTGTTTCAAGGACAAGATATTAATTATTTTCCTCTTTGGAGCTGTCCTTCATTGAGCTGTTTGGCCTTTCCTGTGGTGTACTCCTGCAGATGCTACACATGTCAAGACCTTACAAAGCAGTTCTGTCCAAGAGGAACTTACTGTCTCTCTAGTGCAGGAAAAGAGCCAAACGTAGCCTCAGGAAAAATAAGGACTCCGTCTTTTTCAGAGCAGACTGTCCACAGAATAAAATTTTCTAGCTCACTAAAATATTCTCTCGAGTTTGTTCAAGACAAACAAATGGTTACCTGGAAATCTCTTCTTTCTGGAGACAAACTAAGCAAAATGGTTATCTATGAACTTCAGTGAACTTTTTGGGGCAAAACTCCTTCAATTTTGGTTTGGTCCATACAAAAACAATCTTCCCAGGTGGTCACCTACCTTACTCTTTTCCTTCCTACTAGTGTGCATTCTGAGTGTCCAACACTTCAACACGTGTCCTGTCCTTCCTTCTCTGTTCTCCAATCTAAAATAGGTGCCTGGCTGTAGTCTGCGGTAAGTGACCCAAGATGCAATTCAGAAATGAAAGTGAGGCCTTTGGCTCCTGGGTCTAATATGCCCACCACAGTGTTGAGACTGTACAGGTGTGAGGGATCCTGGGCTTCCCAAAAGGACACCTGACTTTTTGGTTCTCCTGGTAAAAGTGAGCCAATCATGAATTTCAAAGGGGATCTCTTAAATGTTCAACAATATCAAGCTATGATCAAGTCAACTACAAAACCCATGATTTCTAGAGTAAATCTAACACCTGACACAGTAGGCAAATCACAAGTCAAATGGGAAAACATGCAACACATCTAAAAGGGGAACAGGAAAAAATGAGAATTAAATTGTGTCATATACTGGTACAGATTCCCAATATTGAGAGTGATCATGATATGATGTGTATAGACAATGTACCAAAGAAGATTAAAAATTAAAAAAATAAAAGATGGATAAGATAGTTTTGACATACAAACTACACTTGAAGATAAATACATTTGAAATTCAAAAATATTATATACCAAGTCTATCTGCATATAGCTAAGCCTCAGCCTGTGAAAACAATGCAATATGCCTAACATAAACTAAAAGCTCTGTCCTTCAGAAAATCATATCTTGTCATTGCTGCTGCTTCTGCATAATGAAAAGTACCTGCACCTTCAAATAGTAGCAAGATTTGTAGTCCTCACGAAGGGGTGTGTAAGAATTTCCATTTAAAATTTTCTATTTTCAGGGCTTTACAAAAGCTATAAAAATTCTCTCCAAACTGAGTCTTGGCAAACAAGAACTCAGCATGAGGACATTTTTTAAAGCCTAAATTTAAAAACAGTATGTTCGTGTAATTTTTTAGGTAATAAGAAGTCCAAAAAGGAAAATTTGTTTTTGAGGTTGTAGTTTCCTTTAAAAAAAAAAAAAACTTGTATTCCACAAGAACTGGTTTGTTTTTAAACATGAAAATCTTCAGACTGTGAATTCAAATTTTGGCCCTGTTATTTTCATGAATGACATAAATGAACAACATCTAAAATGGACCCTAACATGAAAGCAGAACATTTATATTTCTCAAAAGACAATGTCCAGATATAACTCAAACTCCAATATGGATGCAAAAGATTTTGTTTAAATACTATGTATTGCTTCTTTTTAAAAAACTACATAGTCAATTCATTAGTGAAGATGCAATAAATCACAATAATACTTTTGATCTGAAAATACTGTATTTATATTTGTATGAATACTTATTTATTTGGCATTTGGGTCCATCATAGCTTTAACATTTGGGTCTCTCTTAAGAGTCCAGCGAAATAAGGTTCTTGTAATATAGTTGCCTATAAAAACACATATAAATATATGTTCTAATAAGACTGGCTTCTGCTGCTTCAAAGAAAATTCCATGAACATGAAAAGTTTGATTACTGTTCAACTTCTAAAAATGCCAACTAGTCTGCCTTACATATCATTATGGTAACAGAAATGACATATAAACCATTGAATGAGACATGACTCCTGTTCTTAAAATGACTGCAACCTTGTGGTGGGCCTAGACACATAAGAAATTAAATACCTCCACCTATACTCTCTTACAGGAACCCACTATACCAAATGTTCATAAACTATAGTTTCAGCAGGCCTATTCTATTTTCCTCCATATTTTGGGGATTAGCTGAAATATAACCAGGTATTCAATCTTGTATATATATAAGATGTATATATTAATAAAAATTAAATTCAATTTTGGAAATACTGTAGAAATAACATGAATTTAGTTGCTTAAACTCATGTAAGAAAAAAAAAACTCACAAAATACTAATCTTAAGAAAAGACCAAATTGTGGCTATCCACCTAAGTCAGCAAATGATTTTTGCTTCTTTTTTGCCACATCTCTTGGGGACTTAAAGTCTTGGGTACCAACTTTTTTTTTTAAAACATAATCTCTGGTTCTTCTATGGTATAGATCATGACCTCAAAACATACACTTAGTGTAGTTTTCCATCAGGGGTCTGAACATACTTTGGGCTTTTTAGGAAGAAAAAAAATTTTAAAGATTTTTTTGGTCTGTGTTCTAGGTCCATCTTCTTTTTATCTATTTTAAAGCCTTCTGCTTAACAAGTACAACAAATATTAGTAAATTATGATGCTAGGCCAAAGTCAGCCAATGTCGTTTTTATGAATAAAGTTTTATTGGATGAGCACAGGGTCCCTTTTACTCTTGCTCAGGAGTTAGACTAGTAGAGCCAAAGTGAGAGAAACCATGTGGTCCTCGGGGACTAAAACATTAAAATGGAAAAGTCAGTGTCCTCCAAGGCTAGAGAATCATTTCTGGTTTTGCTCACAGTTTCTCATCCTTATCAGGACAGAGTCTACTGCTTCTCTGTACAGCACATTCCTATCTTATCAGGGCTTTACGATGACAAGTGCCCTGGGGTAGGTATGAATGTACGAAAAGCTGTGTGGTGGAAAGAGCCATCTGCAGGGTCAGGGCATGCTTCCCGGAGGGCTCCCGCGAAAAGCTAGGTAACATGAGCTTGGAGATGCTCTCAGGGAACGGAGGAATGTTCACACAGTGTCCTGGGAGAAGAAAATAATTTTAAATCAAGTCTAACAGATCTGCTAGGAGTAAGTGTGGGTGCAGGGCAGTTGAAGAATGCCTTCCTAGCATGGGTATGGCCCCAGGATCCATCCTCAGTACAGAAACAAAAATCATATCCCATGGGACAAGTTATCCAGCTATTCTATCTGCAGAACATATTTGGGGCCATTCTTTTCCTAATGACTGAGATGACCAACTCCTCTCCTTGGTTTCTAAGAAGAACATTTTCATCTGGACATGCTGGCTTGCCTGGCCCACACCAAATAAAGAGCAAGTATCTTGGGCTGCATATAAAACACCTTATTTGATGTGCGTAAGTAACAGAGCTAATTCAGACAGACTTACTCCTGTTCTGAACTAACGACACAGTCAGCTCACAAACAGGATTATTCCCCAATCCAAGCTCCGCTTGAGGGTAGAACAGCATTGACAGGCTCCTGAGCAAGGCTCGGGGACAACCTGGAGCTGCCCGAGGAGCAGGACGGAGCTGGTTGTTCCAGAGTCACCCTGTACCTTCCTTTCTCTGCCTGGAAAATGTGAGTCACACAATCACACCGGTCTCACAGCGCCATCGGAGAGGTGAAGTTGGTTAATACACATAAAACCGGAGGAGCATACAAATGTTAACCGTTCTTATTTCTTCAGTTTCCTGTTCATTCTCACCCTCCTTTTTTCGGAATGTGAAGTCTGATTTGCATATGTCAGATGAGCCCGTTTAAAGACACCGTTCCCTTGTGTTTTAGAACTCAAAATTGAAAGTGCATCTCTGCCCAACATAATCTGGTTTAGAACAAATACTCTCCTGGTGTGAGCTGGTGTGAGATGTGGGCCTTGTCAACATTCCCAGAATGCGCCTTCCTTCATTTTCTAGGATAAAATTTCCGCCTTGGGGGACACTGGAACCCTCAACCCCAGAGCCCCTTTTTCAGTACCTGCTGAAATCACCTCGCTCCTCTGTGACGCCATCACCCACCACTGCACCATTCTGACCGGCGTCCTCAGCGCTCAGCTGCGGCCGCCTCACTCGGCATGTCCTGTCCCCTGACCAGGGGTGCTGCGGACATCTACAACACAAACTTTGATAGTTTGACCTTCGAACTGTCATCTCAACTAGTTCACTGCTCTCCCTGGTCTCCTAGTGGCAGCAAATGAATGCAAGGAAGAATTAAACTAGCTGATCAGATCAATGCCTAGAAAACTTCCAAAGAAGGAAGGGAATATTCAAAATATAAATCAAACTATTATTTTGATATGAAAATCAACTATGAAATCACAATGAAAATGTTATCTTTACGACTTTGAGAATTGTCAGTGGAAATACAGGAGTTGGAATAAATGTTTCAGATTTGTTGTGATTTGATAAGGCAATATATAAACTGAGATTCTCTTTTCCTTCTCTCTTACTCCATGACCTGTTCCTATTCCCAAGATGTTAGAAGTATGAATAATTTCAAAATATACTGCTTTATTTCTAAAACATCCTTAAGTTATTAATAGAACAACTCCACCTTACATGTATTTTGTGAATTGACTCAAGCTGACAATAACAGTGCCATTTCTGGCTGATACAAAGTAGTCTTGATTTTGCAATGAACTAGTACATGACACAATTCCAAATATATACTATTTCATTCTTTCAAAAAATGTAAGGCAAAGAAAGAAAAATTCTACAGCTAAAATTACTTACTAGGACAGAAGAGGAAAGGAGTGTGGATCCAAAGCTGTCATTGATATTTTCACATTCAAGTGCACAACTTCCACAGTTACAAGATCTTTAGGGTACCATGTGTCAGTGCCAAGGTAGGAGAAACAGTATAACTTTTGCTGGTTGTTTTTTATTTACTTCCTGCATGACAAAGATAATTACAGCCCAGACTAGAAGGGAACCTCCCAAGATGACTCTTGAGAAATTAATACAGATGTTCCAGACAGAAAATTTTTCAGGTACTCAAGAGACTGCAGTGACTTTGGCAGGGCCACAGAGTAAGCTTGGAGTTAGAGCTGGAAGACAAAGACTCATCTTCACTGTCCAAACTCTCTCCGCTAATTGACATTATTACCTCAATATTATCAAAATGTTCATGAGAGCAAACTGGGTCTCATGCTCCTGTGTGGGAGTCCTTATCAGAAACACATTTAAAATATACCAATGTACACAAAGATAACAACATTCACAGCTATGGTGATCAAGTGAGGTTACAGCCAGGTGTGGTGGCTCCAGCCTGTCATCCCAGCACTCTGGAAAGCTGAGGTGGTAGGACCCCAACTAACTTCAAGCCCATCCTGGACAACTTGGCAAATTATAGACCCAGAGACATTGTCCGAAAACAAAACCTAAAAAGAATAGGAATGTACTCAGTGCAAAGGCCCTGGGACCATTTCCTACTGCAAGGAAAAAAAGTAAGAGAAGTAACCCATCATTTTATGAGAAGAGAATATAAAAATGTGAAATTAGCTGTGCCTCTGTGCTTTGCCACGAAGTATAAATTAAATTTACTATCAAATATCTTTTTCCTATGAATTTAAATATAATTAGTTTGGCATGTAACCTTAATAAAAACAGATCAAGAGATCAACGTCTTCTTTCAGTTACTGACCTCAATCAGGGGTCAGGGAACACATAAATGAGCTCACATTTCCTAAAAAGGTGACTCCGTATTTCATACTGATAACATACTAAAAAGTCTTTTGTAATTGTAAAAAGTTATATTCTGTAACTTCTATTTTCTTATGTGAATGAAGACTTCATTTAGATTAATAATGAATGTCAAAGGCCACGTGGGTCAAGAGAGGATTATTCATTTCCACGAACATTAAGATGAAGCAAGTCTGTTCTGTGATTCTTGTGAATAAAAGGAGATACGAGACAGGCCACTGCCTCCTGTATGGTTTTATTTAACAGTATCCTTAAAATACAACAGAAAGGGATGTGCATACTTATGCCCACACTGTCTCTCTACGTGAAAGCTGAACTCAAACTTTAGGTGGATATGCACAGGGTCCCTGTCTCTACCACTCCTTATGTGTTAATAAAATCCACGACTGACTAAAGCCGGATCTGTAGTCTTAGATCTTTATCTTCTTTAGTTTCATTCTCTTGGAATTTTTCAGAGCCTTCCAAAACCTTTCCAGTGACATTGTGAAGCACAAGTAACATGGAAATTATCCTTTAAAAATTAATAATTAACCCATGCAGAGAAAAGAGAGCACTCATTACGCTATCATAGAAACCATGGTTCTCTAAATCTAGGGTTATACTCACAGTCATTTCCCCAACTGGGTATGAATCAGGCAAGGAAAGGAAACGAACACAATGAATAACTTTTACTATCAGTGTGTTACAGTGCTAGGATAAATTGTGAAAATAATTATCGCAGTTATATTCAAAAATTTCTGGTTCTAAAAATTACTTATGCCACAGGTATTGAAATTATTTGAATTTCTTCTCTTTAAAAGAGAAAATGAATGTAATACATTATAAACCATACATTTATTTATTGCTTTCCTTTAAATTTTATTTTTATATATTCTTGTGCTTAATATTCATGTCAGTGCCTTTTAATTCTGATGCTACACAACGTGAGTGAAAAAAAAGTTTATAATGAAAACCAAGTTGAAATCGTTGGAAAGGCTCAAAATTAGACAAATTGCCACAGAATTAATATTGGCTGGAAATGGATGGTATATGTAAAGAATGAGAAATATTGAAACATCTAGATCACTTCTGTCTTGAAATTATTTAATACTGCTTTCTTGGTCTCACTGGATTGCTCAAACCTGAAATTACAGCCGACACATGAGAGAATTGCTTCAGGAAGAAGCGGAAGTTAAAACTATAGCAAGAGATTGGACTCAGAAAGTTCCCAAATCAAGGAAAGGTTCATAGTCAGATTCGGTTGTAATGAATGCTTAAAATATTAACTTTTTAAAGGACTGTCTATTTTATTTGATGTTTGTTTATTTAACAATTAAGTCACACAGTCTTTTCACTGTACTTTTAAAGAGGGGGCTGTTTTGTTCTGGAAAGGGTGATCGGCACTGTCTGGGGACACTTAAATTGTCCCAAGAGAGGCGTGCAATGTCACTGGGCTTTGGTGTGCAGGGGCCGGGGAGGTGGCTGAGAACTGAACATCGTGCAGACTCTATGACAAGGATTAGCCAGTATAAAATGGGAATAACGTGACCACTGAGACTTTCTTGTAATCGAAAAATTCTATCCATGGTAAAAACAAGTAAAGTAGCATTTGAAAGATTAATCTTTGCCTAATAATTTCTTACAATTGCAAGGATGGCAAAATTGCCTGTCACGCCCATCCACATTTTATTTTTTGATCTTCTCAACTAGG
>PVIC010018890.1:0-31119 GCA_004025085.1 Thryonomys swinderianus
TGCCACCCCGGGGACCGGGCAGATGGAGGCGTGGAGACGCCCAGCCGCGTCGGAGAGGACTTCGGCTCCTGCACGGCCCCTGTGGGGAGATGGCCGCACGCCAGTGCCCGGCGGCTCTGTCGCCAGCTGGGATCGCCCGGCGCGGTGGGCAGTGGCAGGGCAGGGCAGGGCGGGCGGAGCCACCTCAGGCCCAGCCCTCGCTGCCAGGCGGACGCGACCCAGGCGCTCTTCTGGCTCGTGGCCATTTTCCCTTCTCTTTCACTGTTTCTCGCGTCCACCTTCCCTTCTCCCGCCCCCTCCGTTCTTCCCCGTCCCTTGTGAGCATTTTCTTCCACTTTCCCAATATCTAGTACACAGGTTAGTCCTTATCTCCACTCTGTTTTTCACACCAAAGAAACAACGTAGTATTTAAATACGCGTGTCCTGATTTTCATTTTAAAACTGAGTAGCGAGCACACAGCTCAATGATGTTGTGAGACGCTATTAAAGCTAAGGTCAGACAGCAGCCCTGGCCCCCAGGGAACAGTGGCAGAATTGCCCGGAAATCACTGTCAGACCAATTACAGGAAGCTGCTTCCTCTCTGACCACCGTCTTAGACGGGCCGCTTCGGCTCGTCCTGCCCGGCCCCTCGCGTCCCTCGGGCCGTGAGAAGCCGGAGAGCGGCCCCTGACTCGAGCCGGCTCCGGCGAGAGGCGAGGCCCGAGATCCCGGCCCCGACGGCGGCTGCCGCTGCCCAGGCGCGCTCACCCCGCGCCGTGTGCGTTTGGCCAGGTGTGTGCACAGGTGCTGTGCGCGTGGGCGCCCTTACCGCGGGTGTGGCCGTGCTCTCCACAGGCGCCCCTCGGGCTGCGGGCCCAGGTGGGCGGGAGTTCCCACGCTGGCCCGGAAGATGGGACCCTGGACCCAGGGAGGGCCCCAGTGCCGTCTCACAGCGAGAAGGACCCGAGCCCCCTCCGCCACGCGGCCAGCACCACATCAGAGAGTCCACAGAGCGCTATGGGGCACCCCGGACTCGGGAACCAATTCATTCCCGAGGGCTGGTTGTAACTCGAGGCACTCAGTCCCTTCGCACAGGCCCGGGACTCCTCAGTCACCCCACATGGGAGGGATGTGGTCCCGTTCCGGAGCTGTTTAAGGGTGAGATCTGCATCTGAACCCATCTGGAACCACAAGCGGCTGGCATTTAGGTCCTAACTCAAGACTCTGGTTGTAAGTTAGAACTAAAATTCCAGCGGTAACCCAAGTCGTGTGTGCGTCAGCCCAGTCACAACTCAAGAGTCCGCTGTACCGACCGCCCCTCTCCCAGAGGAGGTCTGTGGGGTCTCCAGAGCCTGCGGGCAGGGGCAGGGCCGTCAGGTCCAGGTGCAGCCTCACTGTCCCCCGTTGCTGTGTCTCACTGAGAATGGCAGAGAAGTTCTTCATGAAAACAGCCGCGGATGGCGGAGGGGTCCACCCCAGAGCCTGGGGGCCTGGAGCGTGGGAGGGACGACGCTTTGTCTGCGTGTAAAGGGTCCCCGATGTTTGCCCCGGCTCAAGGCCAGGGTGGAAGAGGGCTTCCTCGAAGCTTTGGACCCTCTGCAGGGCTGCACCCCACCCCTCACCAGACTCGAGGGCCCCCCGCCCTCTTGTTCGCCCTGTCCCTGCCACTGTCCTGGGCAGCCATGGCCCCCCGACCCAGGGCAGCACTGGTCTGTGGCTTCCGGCCCAAGCCCGTCCCGCCTGACCACCTGCAGGCCGTGGCCTCAAACCCCTTCGGGCGCCTTGTAGCTGTGGGGAGCACGCACGGCCCAGGGCGCTTTCCCGATGCCCACAGAGGCAGCCCCACCCCAGCCCGGGAGCCCCCGGAACCCGGACAGTGAGCACCCCACAAATGTGCGGCTTCTTAAGTATGTGGGTGGCACAAAAATATTATCATCACATCACAGATACAGAAAGAGGGTGTGTCCAGACGGGGAGCCCGGCGCTGGCCCCTGATTTCGGGTTTGTCCAGGACGGGGCAGCCTCCACACCAACCACATGGCAGAGCCTGGGCTTGGCCGGAAAACACAGCCCTGGGGGCATCCCTGAGGAAGTGACCCTGGCGATTTCTATAGACAGCTCAGCTGGAGGACAGCGTCCTGTCCGTTTTAGGGTGAAAGCTTAGGGTTCAGGCGGTTGGAGCTCGTGTTCCGGCTTCATGTGTAAGTGATGGGTGCTGTCCAGAGAGGTGCCCCTACTGTGGCCAGATGTCACCTGAGAAAACAGGAGTCATCTTTGAACTTCTTTCTTCTGAAACGAAAGATTAAATATTTAAGGGAAAAACTAAGAAAGCACATGGGAAAGTCTTGGAATCTAGTGTTGCTGGGGCTCAAGAATCAACCCCCAAACCACAGCCCAGAAGCCGTCTCCCCTGAGCATCTCCTGCCCTCCTCCCCTCCCCCTTCTCCCCAGAGAAGCCGTAGAAGAGAATTCCTCCTGCCCAGCACGGGCTGCAGAAACCGCAGTCCACACGCCCAGAGCCTGGAAATCCAGCCCCAACTCCCCTGCCTTCCTGCCGAGAGCCGGCCGGCCGAGACGACGCCCTCCTGGGCCACCCTGTTTGATGGTAGCTCCCAAGTCCCATCCTGCACCCAAGGACGAGGCACGACACACGGCTCGAGGCAGAGAGCCCGGCCAGCCCGGGGCCATGCTGCGCCGCGCCAGGGGACCGGGCCTGGGCACGGACAGGCTCCTGGGCCTCTGGTCTTGGCCCACACACCGCCTGCCGCGCAGAACCACACGCAGGTCAGTCAGTTGCACTCTTCTCACTAATGCACCTTCCGGCGGAGGGCACCCGAGGAAAGGGACCCCTCGCGCCCGCCTGCCCGCTGTCCGCGCGCTGTGGGCAGCTGGGCCTGCGGAGACGCCCCGCGGGCCCTGTCCCGGCTGCTTGTGCCCACTGGCCGGGCTGGGGCCGTTCTCCACTGGAGAAGCTGAGGCAAACAGAAATGAGCTTCCCAGAGGCAACTCGTAATTAATTCCACCTGGATTTTCACCTGGGAAAATTGAAACCATGAGGAAGCGCCGGTGCCGGGGAATCGCCTCGCCTAAATCCTGCCGGAGCTGCCAAGGCCCTGGCAAGAGCTGGGGTTTTTACTGCTAGGAATGACAAGGATTTAGCGCCGCTCTTAGGAGAGTGCCCACCGTAGTCACACGAAGATTCACACCAAGCACTTACACCTTCACGCCAGGGCCCAGGAGCCCAGGTCAGCCCAGGAGAGCGAAACTGGCCAGCCACCCGCAAGCCGGGCGTGGCTGTTCCAAAGGGCACGGTTCATGGAGCCAAAACACACAGGCCGCCTCACGCCCTGGGAGGAACCGCGTGCCTAAGCCAGCAGTGTCCAGAGGGGCGCGGGGCTCTAAACACACGTGGGGGGCACCGTGAAGGGTGCCCCGTCCATGGGAGTGTCCAGAGACTGGGTTTGTCCGTGTTTGCCTTGGGCTGGGCCAGGCGCAGGAACGGCCACGGGCAGCTACACGGTTCTCTGAGGGGTCATAAAAATGTTCTGCAATTATCTGGTAGCCATGTTGCACAACTTTACAACGGTAATAAAAATCTGAATTGTAGTGCTTAAATGGGCAAATACTATGGCCTGTGAATTATACCTCAATCTCTTAAAAAAAAAAAAAGTCAATGAAAAACAACTTTGTGCCTGATCCTGGGGTGTCTCTCGGTCGTCCAGGGACGGGGAAGTGTCCAGAGCTGGGGCTGAGTGAGGCTCGCAGCCCCCCACCCCGGGGCCCGCCCGGCTCACTCCGGTGCTGGGAGCCGAGCTGAGCACCCCGCTCCTGTCCCCTCTGAATCCCAGCCGGCTCAGGCCGCCCAGCAGCACTTCCTGGGGGGGCGACCCCTGCCGCTCCGACCCTCCCACTCGGGGGTTTTCTCACTGTATTACCGCAAACAGCAGGCGCTCAAAGCGTTGCCGGGGGTGGGATGATTTTAGGAGAAAACCTGCCGCAAAAATGTGAACCGGATATTACTTAAAAGGCAAAGCCTTGAGCTCCAGCAGGCGCTCTTCTCCCCTGAGAAGAGGAACTCTTCTTTAAGCATCTACTTACGCCTGTGTTATCTTATACAGAGTATTTTATTACAGATAAAAATATAACATACATCTCGATACATTTCAAGGAAAACATTCAGGCATCCTAAACAGAAAACTTTCAATATACAAAATTCACATTTACAGCAGTAAACATACAAACTTACATCTGGACTATGTGGTTATCACTACGGGACCTTTAGTCCCTCATCCAGAGTCCAGGGAGGTGGACACACCCTAAAAATGTAGCAGAAGCACTTCCGCACACTGGTGTCAGGTTCGAGCCAGTACGGAAGGGCTTCCGCTAGACTCCTAGGGTACTCGAGGGCCGGCAACCCTCACCTAGTGGCGCTGCGGGCCTTCTGCAGCTCTTCGATCGGCTTCCACTCCTGGTTGATGGTTATAAGCTTTTAAGAGAAAGGAAATAAAGTGCTTCGTGAAGGAGGCCTCCTGCCCTCTCTGGGAACAGGTCTGACTGTCGCCCCGTCGTCCCTCGCGGCTGCAGGAGGAAGCGGACGGAGACGCGTCCAGATGTCTTAGTTGGCTGAGGCGGGTGCCAGCTGCCCCGGAGGAGCGGAGGCGCCCAGCTCCCAGCCCGGGGCTTGGCACACAGCGCCCTCCCCGGACCCCCTCGGCCCGGCAGTCCGAGTCCCTCCCGGTCAGGGACGCTGCACAGCGCGGTGACCCCTGAAATGTGCTGAGCAGCCACTGCTGTGCGTCCCGGGAGCGCTCCAGTACCCGGCCCCGGGGGAGGCAGGGCTGCCGGGACCCTCCGCGTCCCCTCCGGTCCCTCGGCTCCTGGAGACTCTGTGTTTTAAAGAAACCTTTCCGGACAGCTCGAGCCGTCAGTTCATCCCAACTGAGGTAAAGAGCCTTCGAAAGAATTTTACTTAAAGAGAACATCTTCCAGAGCGCCTAGTATTTATCCCCACAGGCCTATGTTTGCTTTAGACATGATTTTATATATTTAAATAGTGATAAGAGTTTATCCCTGAGCTCTCACCCTGGGCCGCCCCCCGGGGGTACACGCTCCGGGTATTTTACTGTCGTTCATCATTTTGCCTCCGAGGTACCGCACCTCCCCCCGCAGACTCCAGGGCTTCAGAGGAGCCGGGCTCTAAGGTCACCTGGGCTATGCGGGGAGGTGGGCACCGGAGCCCGGGCAGGTAGCGCTCTGGCCACGGCGCTCAGAGCAGGTCAAACGGCACCGGTCCCTTTCGCCGAGAGGGCAGGAAGGTGTGGGCTACGGCCCCCCACTTCTCCCCAGCACTCAGTACCTTTTGGGGTACCGCGGGGTCCACTTCCTCCCAAGGCTCTGGGTTTCCTTTTCGATCAATACTGAAAACAAAAGAAAGCTAATGAAAGGCTGAAGGAAATGTGAGCACGGTCCTGGGGCCATAAACCCATCTCCACCCACAGGGGGCGTCACCTCCCGCAGTCCAGAGGAGAGACCCGGGCCCTGCAGGCCACACCAGGAAAGACCATCCCAATAAAGGGAAATGTAAAACCTTAATTCAGACGAGGACACTGGGTGACATACATTTCCTGCAAATTGTTTAAGAACTTTAAAAATCCCAAAGTTAAGCTTAAAAATACCAGACCAACTTAACTGTGGGCGAGCGGGGAGGGATCTGCGGGCAACAGGATATTTTTTGAGACACAAGGAAGAAACCGGTGTGGGTGAAGGCGGCTGAGTCACCTTTCAAGTATCAGGATGCTCGCCGGCCCCGCCGAGCCCACAGAAACAACAGGAAGCCGACTTCACGCGCGGAAACGGGGCTCGCCCTGCCGGCCCGGGGTTCCACTTACATCACGTCGGTCTTCCGCAAGGAGTACAGGGCGAAGGACGACGCCCCGGTGGCCGCCACGGTCGTGATCAACACCAGGGGGATGAGCTGGGGGGGCACAGGTGTGAGGGGCGCGTGGCAGGTGGGGGACTATCGTTCCCCACACACTGGTTTTATTCTGACTTCCAGATCTACCTCCTTAAAAAGCAACGTTCAGGCAAGATTTTCCCCTCACTTTCCAAGCTTACCTCCTTCTTTTTCATCAGAGTTTGGAAAATACCCATGATGACTTCGGTGTAGAATGTCAAATCTAGAAGAAAAAACACAAAAGCCAAGATAGGGATCAGAAGGTGGGTCACTGTAATCCCAGTACTCAGGAGGCTGAGGCAGGATTGCTGGGAGTTTGAGGGCAGCCTGGGCTACACAGTGAGACCCTGACTCAAACACACCAACAGACTTGTGCCACAGGACCCAAGCTGGTGGGCACCGCCTGCCGGATGTGCTCCAAAGGCCTCTGAGAGGAGGGGCTCCTCTGGGCTGGACTCACCTGGACAAGGAACTCACCTGCAGGCGGGATGCTATCACCTCTCACAGCGGGCGCTCGCGCCTGCGCCTTTTATACCGGCCGCACCGCCCTGTGGCTCGCGGGGCTGGGCGGGCGCCGGGCTGGGCCGCAGTCCGCCGGCTCTCGGGCGCCCCCTGCAGGACGTCCGCGGCGCCGCCCGCGCTCCCTCCAGTCTGGGGCCAAGGTCTGGAGAAGGCACCGCTTTCCAGAAGGGGGTTGGAAAGAGGAGTCCGCGGCCCGCTGGGACCCTGGCGCCCGCTGGGACTCCGGGAGGCCAGGTGGCAATTATTCCAGCGCATGAAAGGCTCCCAGTGCGCACCGGTGCAGGTAATGAAAGCCTAATGCTCCCTGCAGGTAACTCCCAGGGGGACCCGTGTTTTCCCCTTAAAGAGATCTGGGCCAGAGGAGGAGGGACAACAGCCTTGCCTGGAAAGGCTTCCAGCCCAGGTCTAGACCGGGCGTGGGGGCGCACTCCTGTAATCCTGGCACCGAGGAGGCCGAGGCGGGAGGATCTGCTGGAGTTTGAGGCCAGCCTGACTACTGTCTGAAAGCAAAACAAAACCGGCCGGCGCGGTGTTCGGTCGGCCCTCTTCCTCTCCGCAGCAGCCTGCCCCCCAGCCCGCCTTGTAAGGACTCCACGCTTCCTGCAAACGGCCGAGCGCAGCTGGACCCCAGCCCGGCCTAGTTCCAGACGTGACGGGTCGTAGAGCTCAGTCGGCCACGCCCTACTGTGATCTGACGCCTTCGCCTTCGCGGGACTTAGGTGTTTGCAGAAAGGATTCCGGCGGAACTCGGGGTGTGGGGGCCCCGCGAGCTGGGCCTGCGCCCCGCTCTCCTTGCCCGTTCGTCCCCGTTGGTCCCTGTGGCACCGGGGACGGCGCTGAGGACCCTGCGGGAGCTGTGGGTCGGGGAGCACTTCTTGGTTTGCAGTCTTGGTAATAAAGATAAGTTGTATCTAAGAAGGAAAAAGGTGATGGAAGGAAAAAAGGGAGAGAGGCCAGAGGAGCCAGGAAGGAGGAGGAGGAGGACATCTTTTTTTTTTTTTTGAGACAGGGTCTCGCTTTGTAGTTCAGGCTGGCCCTGAGCTCACTATGTAGCCCAGGCAAGCCGCCGCCAACTCAGCAATCCTCCTGCCTCTGCCTCCCAAGTGCTGGGATGACAGGCGTGAGCCACCACGCCCGGCACTGTGGTGTGTGGTATTGACTGCTGGTGGGCGTGAGTCTCCACACCCAGCATTATATGTGGTTACTGGGATCGCTGGGATCGAACTCAGGACCTTGCGCTTGCGCGGCTGGGGCCAGAACCACTAAGCTAAATCTCCGCCCACCCCCCCCAAGGAGGACATCTTAAGGAAGGAATCGCGGTGTCCAGAAACCGTGCAGCCACCGCCCACCGAGGGCAGACGGGCGCCTGGGTCAGAATCACTCTGCCACCGCCAGGTGGTTCCGGGGTGGTCAGGGCCTGGGGGGCGTGGGCAGAGCAGGGCTTCTAAAAAGACACGAATTCCTGTTCCAGAGGCTTCGCAAGTCGCCCTCTAATGAACTCCGACCCAGGGAGCTCGGCGGGCCTGCGGTGTGCGGGGAGGGTGGACCCCGCAGCTCCCTGACGCTGGAATCATGCATGGGTCAGAGCCCTCGAGCCAGGCACCCGGTGCATTGTTAATCCCGTCAGGAGTGAGGATGGTTTTATGATTTTGTCCAAAAATACTCGCCCCTCCCTCTTCCTGGCGATTGTGTATGGAAACGTGACAGGGAAAATATGTCTGAAATTTACTTGAAAATAGTTCAAGTAAAAACTAAGCAAATTCAGCATAATCAGAATTACTCATTATCTGTGACAGGTATGTGGCTGGTTCTTATACTGTTTTTCTTACATGTATGTTTGAAGTGCTTTTACAAATAACCACAAAAAGATATTTTAATAGACACAGTGTACATGCTTCTAATCCCAGCACACAGGAGGCTGAGGCAGGAGGATCACTCCAAGTTTTAAGCTGATCTAGGATGTACATTGAGTTGGATAGACTGAACTACACAGCAAGACTGTCTCAGACAAGCAACCAATGGGGAAACAAGGTTAGAGTCCTAGTAAGATTTTAAGGACTTTCCTATGACTCAAATGTGAGGGTCAATTTGTTAATTTACTCAAATTGGTCTTTACGCCTATGAATCAAGCAAGTCTTCCCTAAACCCCCTCTCCACTGAGAAACTGAAACTTTCCAACAGCTACGTGCGGTTTCTGTAACATTCCATACTGCAATCCAGTCACTTTTTTTTTTTAACCCCTCCAGGCCTAATTTGCTTCACTGGGTCTTCTCCTGCCCCCTGCTGGCCAATGTCATCACGTCCCTTTGACACCAACCTGTTTTGGGTTTTTTTTGAGACGGGGTCTTGCTTTGTAGTTCAGGCTGGCCCAGAGCTCACTATGCAGCCCAGGCAAGCCTCAAACTCAGCAATCCTCCTGCCTCTGCCTCCTGAGTGCTAGGATGACAGGCGTGAGCCACTATGCCTGGCCCTGTGGTATGTGGTACGGATTGCTGGTGGGCATGAGTCACCACCCCTGGTATGGTATGTGGTTACCCAGGATCGAACCAGGGACCCTGAGCTTGCTAGGCAGGCGCTGGAACCACTGAGCTAAATCTCTGGCCCCAACACCCACGTCTTTTATAAAGTTGTTTGGAAGTAAATGGCCTGTGCTCAGCAGCACCCAGACTGAAGAGCTAAACACAACTGGATATGCAGTGTGAGCCCAGACCAGAGCTGGGACGGGAAAGATCACTGTGTCAGACACGCCTGGGGCGGCGGACGGAATTCACTGTCCCACGGGCTAGAGCGTCCCCGGGGTTCATTCCCTGATCGTGGCTGCACTGTGGACGCCATCGATCTCATCTGCAGGGACGAAACAGTCTCAGGGACGGAGGACGAGGACGCGACGCAGACGGTCACACACACACCGCTGATGCCAGGCCTGCCTGACCACGTGCCGCTGGGGGCCCCGCTGACCGGAGGCGAGCAGCAGGCGCAGTGCTCGGGACACCTGCGACCCTCCTGCAGCGGGGAAGTGACTTCAAGGTTAGAGAAGGGCACCCACCGGAACCGGCTGCCCGTACAGAGCCTCACACGCTCCGCCTCCATGAAGCGCCTGACGAGCCTTTCAGAGGCAGCATGAGCCTCGGCGCATCAGGCGCAGGTTTTATTTCTGTGTGTTTTGAATTTACAGAAAATACAAACACAGGCTCTGAAAGTGTCGCGTCACAATCTCGAGGCAAGTCCACATTCCCCCCGGCATGAACACGAAGGCCACGCGATCCTTAGGTCTCTTCCGAGGCAGAAAGTCCTTGTCTCTTAAATAAGTTCTCGTACGGGGCCAAGTCCACGTGCCGCAGGGAGGGCTTCGCGGTCCCCAGCGAGGCCCGGAAGTGGTCCGCCCGCACGGTGGCGGCTTCCAGCCCGTCTTCCTGCAGGGCCAGCAGGGCCGCCTGGGGAGACAAGCACAAGCGTCACTGCCGGCGGGGGCGAGCGGGCCTGCGGCGCTGAGACCCGAGTCTCGGCCTCAGTCGCACACTGCAGGACTCTCGTCCACTATCCCTCGTGTCCTGAGGGCAGGAAGTCCCACCAAGCGGCGGAAACCAGCCTCCCCCAGGAGCCCCACGTACACGGGGACGACCGAGAAACACGGCAGGTGCTGGAGTGCCTGAGAACTCACCACACTTCGCCAGGAATCGCCTTCAAGTACTCGCCTCCCCTCGCACCTGCTCCCTCTAACAGGCAGCTCTCGCTGCCCTCCGAAGCAGCGCTGTCCTTTCTGTCTTTAGTTGTGCTGTCACGGCTTCCCCAAGGCCCTGAGCCACACGGACGGTAAACGTTTGCTTCACGGTCTTTTTCCCCCCGGTACCGGGGATCAAACTCACTCGTAGTCATTCTGACTTTGGGGAAAAGCCTCAAGTTGCAGGATGCCACACCCACGGACAGGTGCGTGAGGACAGAGACCTGTTTGTCCAGCTGTCTTTCTGTCACTCTATTTTTTCACAAGTGTGAAGACACTCAGGAAAGAAGACTCCAGAAAGTGGCAAAAATGATGGGATCCATGTGTTCAGCATGAGAAGAATGTATTCACGACAGTGTTTTTTTTTTGCAGTACCAGGGATTGAACTTGGGTCCTTGTACATCCAAGGTTGGCACGGTACCACTTGAGCTAAATCCCCAGCCCACAGTGTACTTCTTACTGCAACAAATTTTTATTTAAACACGCACTGCAGTTTATGATTAGCCCACTGACATTAGGAGACCACATATATTTTTCAAGGAGGAGTGAAATCCTGAACTTGGAGTAGGAAAGTGTTAGACAGCATTCCTCACAGAGGCAAAGATCAGGCGCACTCTGACCCGGCAATGTAGCTCATCACCGTGCACAAGTATGACACACACATGACCACACACAGCAGCAAGCATGTGTAAGAATGTTCACCGCAGCACATTCATCATGGACACAACATGGAAACCTCAGTGTGCGCTAATGTAAGAATGGAGACACACATGTGGGTGATCAGCACAGCTTGACTTCTGACAGTCCACGGCCTGGCGGTGGCATGCGGGCAAGAGCAACGCAGGGCAGAAAGGATGCTGCGCTCTGGGCACCCTCTTCCCTGACTCGGGAGCAGTTATAACACCGAGGTATGCACGACCCAGGCTGGCCTTTCTCCGAATGCTGTGTTCAGTAAAAGCCCATCCACCCCTTAAAATAACCCTAACGGCCCTGTGAGCTGGCCCTGCTTGCTTTTCCGGGCTGATTTCCTGCCCTCGTCCACCCTGAGCGTCAGCACTACCTCTGCTGCCAAGCCTCCGTGGTTTACCCGGGAGACCACACCGCGATTATGCCCACAGTAGGCTGTGAACAGTGCGGGCTGCAAAGAGTTAACCCCACAACTGGCCTGTCTGAGAAGTGAGTCAGGCTGAAGCCTACGTGCCGAGGTCACAGTAACACACCAAATTCCACTCCCACAACTAAACTTTTCTGAACTAGGACAATGTTCTAATGACAACCATACATTCTGTCTCTTCTGTTCCTAATTCCAGAACGCTTCCTCTTTTTCCTTTATAAGCCTTGCTTACAATAATTTCCAAAGAAACCGGACGGTGCATCCTCACGTGTAGTTCTGCCCTTGCACATGCGCACCTTCACCACAAATTGATCACCAATAAAATCCAGTGGCCTGGACTGGCCGGCACCTGTGTCCGTTACTCCAGCCCAGCTCTGTCTCTCCTGGTTCTGCCTTTTAGTTGGACTTCCCAGGCCTGCGTCGTACACTGGGCCGGAGGCTGCCGCCTACTGCAGAGGTTTCCAGAGACATTTCAGGGTCCCCGCAGCTCAGTCTCTGGTGAGAACAGCCCCCGGCTCCTGTGCTGGCTGCCCCCTTGGACAAGCCGGGCTCACCATTCCTGAGTGCCCCTGCAGTGCCCTAACCCGCCCTAATTTCCTTCAGTTTACAGTGTGACACAGCTGCTCGAGCTGCCTGGAGCTCTGGGGCCTTTGCCTCAGACTGCAGGACGCACCAGCTCCCAGCCGGGGCACTTCCAGCCACTCACCCACCAGCTGTGCCTGGAGGGAAGGCCGAGCCGTGTGCCCGCTGACCAGACTGGCACACAAATCTGCCAGTGAATACAACTGCATAAAGGAAGGTTCTACAACACAGGAAGCTGCTGGAACCACAGGTTCTTCTCGACAGCGAACTTACTTCTCTGCAGAGGTTTTTGAGATCCGCTCCGGAGAAGAGATGGGTTTCTGCTGCCAGGTTTTCTAAGGACACATCAGGCGCTATTGGCATGTTCTTGGTACAGACTTTTAAAACAGAAAGCCGGCCCTGGAACAGAAGGAACAGCAACTAATTACGACCTTGGAACATTCTCATTCAATACAACGATGTGTGAAGAGGTTTTAATCTGAGTTCTCCGTCACAGTGTATAACGAGTATGTATATAACACACATGCAAACTGGAGAAGCAGACAGTGAGCAACTACTTCTTGATCCCGAAAAGCAAAAAGAATAAGCTATCAGTGGCCCAAATGGCAGTAGTAAAATAGTAACATCATGAGAAACTTTAATACTTTTATAATTAATTTTTAAACTCACCAACAATAGGCACAGTTCTTTAAGAGAAAGATGACTTTGTCTTTTGGGTATAAAGAGTGCTACTAGAACAGTTTAAGAAGCAAGTGTGCAGATTATCAGATATAATTTGAAATGATTGGAGACTTAAATGTTTTTAATCCCTTGAAAACTTGAAGAAGTGTCCTCCTCCAGGTCTGTCCCTAGTGCCCCTGCTCACCAGGTGCCAAGGACAGAGGCCGAGGACCAGGCTGCTCCCCAGAGGGAACAGGCCCAGACCCACCAGCCCCCAAAGCCCATGCTGCTGCTCGGACACCAGGTCCTCCTGACCACCAGGCTCCGACTTCCGGGAACCAGGGCCCGCGGCCAGCAGGAGCAGCCCGGGTCAAAGATGCCACGAGGGCCGCTGGGGAGCCAGGCTTGGACAGCGACGCGGTAGCCGCTCGCACAGGGACACGGGAGGCGGGCACCTTCTGATCCGGAGGGGGGATGTAGACGATCTTGTCCAGTCTCCCGGGGCGCAGCAAGGCGTCATCTAGCACATCCGGCCGATTTGTGGCTGCGACAATCATGACATTGCGATTCACGACTTCTTGAAAATCTGAAAGAAAATGAACATAAACTAACCTCAGTAACGGTCGGAGATGGACACTTTCCAGTTAGGTCTCAAAGGTCCAACTGTCTCTAAGTGGGGCAGCCTCTCCTGGGCCGGGTACTGACCCCCACAGGGCACCCAGAAAACCCCACCCCCCACACACACACAGCCGTGTGCACCGCGGCTGATCCTGAGCTGCGTTCTCCGCCTGAGCCCCTGAGGAACAAGTATAATCCACGGGCTGCACAGGAAGCCAGGGCACCAGCAGGGCACCAGGGCTCAGTCCTGCCTGCGGCGGCCTGGGGGAAAGTTAGTCCACTTCTTTCCTTCCAGAGGCAGAAATAATGACGAGTAACCTGAGCTTCAGCTGCGTAAATCCTGGAGGAAACTGAGATTGTTTAAGGCAAACAGGGCAAGACCTCGCGCACCCACACCAGTCGGACCACGCCGGGGGCCGCAGGGTCGGAGCGGCCTTCAGGGAGCGGTTCCTGCCCACAGCGACACTGGACATCTGCCCAGCGGATGTGAGATGGCCCCACTGGACGCTGGACAGCCCTTAAGGGATTCCTGTGACCCCAGAGCTCAAGGACTCACCCTGAGGGTGAAATGGCCTGAATGAGCTATTAAAATGCTCTTGCCATGCAGCAATTTTTAACAATTAACAAGAGAGAAGGCGAGAAATGACTGTCCGGGATAACAGCAGCAGGCCAACGCTGGAGGAGCGGCCCGAGGCAAACGGGGAGGCTGGCCAGGGGTCACCTAGCCTTTGGCACAGCCCTGGGCCACCCTGCAGCGGCCAGCAGCTTGCTGTTACTAACTCTCTGAAACACTAACTTTTGTTCTTTATACAAAATTTCATAAAAGGATGGATGAAAACTGGTTGTTCAGAGCACACAAGTTAGAATCAACTCCTTCCTCCCATTCTGAGGAAGAACAAAACGTACGTTCATGTACATCTGAGATGATCTATCCTGAAATTTACTTCGCCCGTCGTGGCCAAATCACGGCTCGGGCCAGCGGCAGCGAGCCCTCTAGGGTGAGCTCAGCGCGGGACAAGCACCAGCGCCCTCTAGGGGCGGGGCTCAGCTGCGCGCTCCGCCACCAGCATCTCTGCGCTTCTGGCCCGGACTCACCCTGCGGGACTCACCCTGCGGCCTCGGCCCGCTGCCCCGCCTCTCCACGGTCCTCAGGCCCACGCCGTCCAGCTCCGTCAGCAGGACCGAGAGCAGCCGCTCCTGAGCGTCACAGCCCGCGCCGCCGCGGCCCGAGCGAGACCCCAGGACGGAGTCGATCTCGTCCAGAAACACGACCGCCGGCGTGTTCGCCCTCGCTTGCCGGAACACCTTGTTCAGAGAAGCATGAGAAAGCTCATGTCCACACTACTCATGGGAAAGAGCGTCCTCTGCGTGAGTTCAGTTTTCAAAGTATGAAAAGGAAGGTTCTAAATGCCCCAGAATCGGAGTAAAGAAATATGGGATAATCAAGTATTCGGAGTTCAGTCTTACTTTCAGAAGATATTTAATATGGAATTTCAAAGGCAGAGGCAATCCTGTTAAATGTAAGAAGCAGGATAAAGCTGTAGATAGATAAAACCTGACCTCTATTTTGTTTAAAAAAAAAAAGACAATAGAAATTTACCAAAATGTTAACAGGTAGATTATGAAAGGTCTGTTACTTCTCTTTCTTTCTTTTTTTTTTTTTTTTGCTTTTTGGAGACAGGGTCTTGCTTTGTAGTTCAGGCTGGCCCTGAGCTCACTATGGTGCCCAGGCAAGCTGCCGCCAGCTCAGCAATCCTCCCGTCTCTGCCTCCCGAGTGCTGGGATGACAGGCGTGAGCCACCACGCCCAGCATTATATGTGGTAACCGGGGATCGAACTCAGGTCCTTACGCTTGCGAGGCAGGCGCCGGAACCACTGAGCTAACCCTCCGGCCCTCTCTTTTATTTTTTGATACAGGATCTCACGACGCAGTCCAGGCTGAGCTGGACTTTCCAGTCACTCTCCTGCCTCAGCCTCCTGAGTGCTGGGATTATAGGCGTGCACCACCACTCCGGGCTTTAGAAGGTCTCTTATTTAAACTTTTCTGTATTTGCTATACACATGCCTAACTTTGTGCCCAGAAAAACATCCGTCATCTTTTTCAGCAAAGGGCCCACCTCGGGGCATGGAAGAGCCCAGAGCAAGCACAGGTGAACGGGAACAGACAAACCTGAGCCAAGACTTTTTCCGAGTCGCCAACAAAAGGTGAGAAGAGGTCCGCTCCGCTCAGCGAGAGGAAGGTGCAGCGGCAGCTGGCGGCCAGGGCCCGCACCAGGGTGGTCTTGGCGCAGCCCGGTGGCCCGTGGAGCAGGAGGCCGCGGGGAGGCGCCAGGCCCATCCGAGCGAAGGCCTCCGGGAACCTGAGGGGCCACTCGATGCTCTGTGGAGGCAGAAAGGTTGTCAGGGGCCCCGCCGGGCGCCCGGAGCTTGGGTCTCTCAGGTCCCGGGTGGGCCCCCGCCAGTCCTGGGGCTGGGAGCTGTCCGCCTCCGCCCCGCCCTCCGCCACCGCCCCGCCCCCACCCGGCCCCGCCTTCCTCTGGCGCTCCTCCCCCGCCGCTCCCGGCTCAGCCAGTTCCCTGACGGCTAGGCGCTTCCTCGGCCCACTCCGTGCTACCACCTCTCTTTTCCTCTGGGTTTTCTTTCTGTCTTTTAACACGGCCTCGTGTGAGCTCGCTGTGTAGCCCAGGCTGGCTCAAACTTGCAGTGATCCCCCTGCCTCAGCCTCTCGAGTGTGAGCAGCGCCTCTACACCTGGCTTGCCTTTTACTGTTACAGCACTTACTAGCTTTGCTCGTTTTCCCTGCTCTTGCTAGACGGAAGCAAAGCTCCCCTCTAGATGCCCGGCAACGCAGATGACACCTGCCCAACTGCGAATGAGCCCCGACCGCCCGGAGAGCAACCGGCTTCACCGCTGTCAGTCCGCAGCCGCACACTCGGCTCGGAAAGTTAACCAGCGGCCTCTCTACGGTCAGCAGCTCCAGGATCGGCCCTGGGCAACGCAACCTCCTTTACTTGCTCCTAACTACTGAAGAAACCGCCACAAAACAAGGGAAGCCCGGGCTGCAGGCGCCCTCGCCAAGGACACAGGCTCAGCCAACAACCCGGCCAGAAAGGAGCCCTCGGAGGGAGACAGCAGGCCCGGAGGCAGAGGTCTGCCGTGTCCCGGCACTAGGGGCGCTGAGGGGCGCACCCCAGCAGGGCACAAGGACCCGTGCGCTACACAGGGCCGGGTTCCCGCTGCCATCGCAGCAGCTGGCAGCTCCGGGGTGCTGGGTCAGAGCCACCCGCCCGCATTCTCGGAGACTGTGGGCCGTAGGGGCGTCGGCCATGGGGAAAGCCACGGACTCACACACAGACCATTCCGGGTGCCCGCCGGTGGAAAGCTGAATCACCAGTCCAAGAAAGGGTGGCATCTCCGAGGAAGGGGACCCGGGTGGATCTCGTGAGACTGAATGCGGAACCACAGTCCAGGGTGCGCCAGCGCGCATGCGTGCAGGGGGCACTCGGGGCAGGCGCCTCGGGCCGGTGGGAACCGCGGCAGGCAGCTCCCAGCCGGCCTGTACCCTGATGCCAGCCGGTCACGCGGCCCTCGGTTGTGAGCACAGGGAAACAGGCCCAGCACTCCTACACAGACAACCCGCAGACTCAGAATCGCTTATATGTTTTTAACACTTTGGAGGGAAGAAAAAACTTTGAAATGATAATAGTGATGGGTGAAGTTTGAAGCTTCACAAATGAAGTCTGACTCCAATGACAGGGGGGAGCGGGCAAGGGCTGGAGGATGCCCGGTGTCTCCTACGCACCGCAGCGGCTGGTGTGGCTCCGCGGGGTGGCGCACGGCCCGGGCTAGTCCTCAGCGGAAGGAACTAGGGCACAGGGCTGGCACAGCTCCGCGTCCTCACACCCGCGAGCCCCGCGAGCGTCCTGCCACGGCCGAGCGTCCCTGCTCCCTGGCCCAGCTGCCCGGGCCACAACGGCAGGACGGAAGCTCACAGAGCTCCCAGCGCTGCCCACGGGCTCCCTGCAGGAACCCCGCTGCCCTCGGTCCCAGAGCGCACACTGCAGCTTGGCGCGGAGCCCGGTAAGAGGTCCCGGAGGGCGACCGGCCCCACGGGCTAAGCAGATTATCCGTTACCTGTTTTAGCTTCAGTTTCACATCTTCGAGGCCCCCGATCTCCTCCCAGTCAACAGGCCTAACGTCCAGCAGCCCGATGGCACTTCGGTAGGACGAAGGCTGGATCTTCTTGAACGCCTCACGGAAGTCCGTTTGGTCCACGGCAGGGCAGTCTTGGTGCTGAGGAAACACCCCAAAAAGCAAAACCCAGCAGAAAATTAGGTATGCCTTTTTTTGGTGCTAAGTAAACACAATTCTTTTTTTAAAAAATCCTCTTATATTTGCATATCTATTTCATTATCATCAAAAAATGTATATTCATGGTCCCAAAAATCCTCCCATGCATCACCATGTCCCGCTTGTCTTTACCATCAGCTGGTGCCAAGTTCCTCACGTCCTCTCCTACCTGCTTTGTCCGTGACGGATACACCCTTTCCACAAGCTGAATGATACTCTGGACAGAGAGTCTGTACTTTTCTTTTTGCACGTATCTTAGAAACCCTTCTAACAATAAGTCAGTGCCTGTCTTGTTATTAAAGTTGCGATGAAGTCTACCTGCTCGGGGTCAAGTGCTTTCTGCAACAGTTTTCTGGCAGTGAACTGCAGGGTTGGAGCACAGGTACAGTTACGATTTCGGCAGCTATTGTGTTCTCCAAAGAAGCTGCCTGAGTGATTGGCCTACAGTACTGCGGAGCCACCACCCCACCCACCACCGGATGTAGCGAGTCCTTCAGCCCGCCCACCGGACAAGCATCGGGGGTGCATGCTAAGGGGTCGGCTACATTTCCTCCCTGCGGCGGGGGCTGCAGGGAATGAAGAGCTCACTCGGGAGTCACTGTGGGGCCGCATTTACAGCACAGGCCGTTCTCGGGGAGGCGAAGGTCTGACGGAGACGGCTATCTGCACATCTCAGGGTCTCCTCGGCCATTTCTCAGGGGCAAGAAGGAAAACAGTGATGGCACAGAGCGGGAACTGGGGCTGAGCACAGTCAGCATCACCACCAGGAGCCCGGACTTCCTGCGCCCCACACATGGTCCTCTGCGGGACACAAAATACCCCGCCTGCATCCCTTGCACCAACGCCAAGTGTCTCAGGTTAAAAGTGTGTTCAAGATGCTGCCGGGCCTACCATCCCAGCGCTCAGGAGGCTGAGGCAGGAGGGTCACCACGAGTTGAAGGCCAGCCTGGGCTACACAGTGAGTTCAAAGTCAGCCTGGACTACTCAGTAAGACCCTATCTCCAAAAAAAGGGTGCTCAAGATTAGAAAAGATGAAAGAAGTGCAATTATACTGAATTAGATACTGCTGGAGAGAAAAAAAATGAGCAAAACATGGGAACAATCACCAGATAAGCTGATGGGCTGCACAGTCTGACGGCATCGGTGTCAGGGTTAAGGGACTCTAGGCGGTCACACACACACCCTAATAAACACGCCCTCATCCGTAGGAAACAAGTCAGGGACAAGGGTCCTGACTCCCAAGACCCATTCTGAAGTGGTTCTCCCAAAACAAAAAGTATGAGGGGTACTCTACTGCATACGCGCGCGCACGCACACACACACGCACACACACACACAAACAGGGTGGGGGGTCAAGAGCATGAATGATAAAGCTAATTTGGTAACGTGAAAAATTGGGCCAGGGATTTTGCTCAGTGGCACCACACCTGTCTCAGAAGTGCAAGGTCCTGAGTATGACAATACTAAGAAAAAGATTTTTTTTTAAATTACTACATTTGGATGAGGAATTTAACAGGTTTTTAAATAACTACCCACCCTTTATAAGCTTCAAGTTATTTCAAACTAAAGTTACAAAGAAATGAAGCTGAAAAGGAGTTCTTTTAAAATAAACTAAGAAGGCAGATTTTTCATGTTTATTGCTCTTCCTTTTATCGTCAACTACACATCCCTACTTTGTCCTCCCCTTGTCTTAGCGACTTGTAAGAGTTCTTTCTGTATCAAAGAAATCAGGCTAGGAGCATTTTCTGTCCCAAGTGCTCAGATTAGCAGAGCACACCCGCTCTGCTCTCAGACTGTGTGTGCGAAGAGTCCACCCTCACTTGGAGACTGTGCTTTGTAAGGAGTCTTCCTTAGCACTTCCCTGATCAGGCTGGTGAAGCCAAGTTTTGGTGAGTTAAAAATTCCTTACCCCTAGGGCCGGAGGGTTAGCTCAGTGGTTCAGGTGCCTGCCTCACAAGCGCAAGGACCTGAGTTCGATCTCCAGTAACCACATATAATGCTGGGCGTGGAGACACACCCACCAACAATCAACACCCCCTACCACAATGCCAGATGTGGTGGCTCACGCCTGTCATCCCAGCACTCGGGAGGCAGAGACAGGAGGATTGCTGAGTTCGCGGCAGCTTGCCTGGGCACCATAGTGAGCTCAGGGCCAGCCTGAACTACAAAGCGAGAACCTGTCTCCAAAAAGCAAAAGAAAAAAAAAATTCCTTACCCCTCTGTTTTGTCTGTATTTACTAAAGAATCTGCCCGCTTACATCAAATTCTGAACATGTGGCTATCCACAAATCCCCACTTTTTAACAACAATCTATGTTCTTCTATATTACGTTAGGGGCATATGAGGGAACTATTCTGAAAAGCATGTACCAAATAGGTACACAACTGTACTCTGGGAGGGGAGTTCCAGGCCAACGTTCCTTTCTCTGTAATTTCTCCACCTCGTTTAACTTCTCATACAGAACATGAGCACAGAGCTTAACAAATATATCCGCATGCTGCAAACAATGGGGAACGACATGGGGCGTGGCACACTCGGGCCGTGTGCACACACCTGTGCGTCTGGCTGCGCTCATCTGCAGGCCACACTGCCTACTGGCTGAGAAAGGCCTTTGCGGCCGGATCACACGCGGTCAGCACCTCGCTGGTTCTCAGAACCCGGCCGGGCAGGCGCGCGCCCTTCCACTCTGCGGGTACTAAGCTGTGCCGGGAACGCTTCAACAGGAGCTCGGCACACACGGCTCATCGACTCAGGGATCCCGGCCTGGCTGGCCCTCGGCTTCCCGGTGGTAAAGAACAAAAAGACAAGCCAGTACCTTCCCGGAAGTCTCTGTCCCTTCTTCCTTGCGCTTCCTGCACTCAGCCAGTGCCCACAGGAACTACACTTAGGCCCCTCCTGAAGCGGCAGCCGCTGACTGGTCCACCTAAGCCAGAGGCGCTTGGTCAGACTTGGGTCTTTCAAAGCACAGGGAACCTAAACCCGCACCTCATCCTTCCCTTCGGAGGACGCACCGGCTCACACGTTTACCCGTGGAATTAATGAAAATGTCAAGCTGTGGAAGCTGCCAGGGTCCGGGCCGGCGGATTTACCACCTTTCTCAAAGCCCCACGTGACCCTGCTACCTGAATAGCAGCCCGAACCGCAGGGCCCCGCAGCAGCCCGCCTACCTTGCCCGCTCGCAGGAGCGCGCGCATGGCGGCCTCCCTGCACAGCGCTGTCAGGTCGGCACCCACGTAGCCCACGGTCATCTCTGCAAGGTCGTCCAAATCCACAGCCCCGGACAGGGGCATCTTCGAGGTGACCAGCTGCAGGATGGCCTTCCTTTGTTTCAGCGTGGGGGTCCCAAGGACGACCTACGGGACAGCAACAGGGAAAGAGGGAAATTAAAGTGTCCGGGTTCAAGGACCTTGTCTTCCTCACAGACGGACCATTCTGGACCTAGTACTGTGCACTTCGAAGTGTATCTTAGATTTGGAATGTACGAAAACCCCCGCATTTCAGTGGTGTGACAAGTACCTGCAGAATCGCACAAATCTATCACTCAACAAGCTTTTGTAATGTCAGGGAAACTACCAAGTTATAACAACCAGGCAGAGAACAGCACGCCACCTAGTTCAGGTCCCCACCGTGGAGCGCATATTCAGGAGACGGTTACTGGGTGGTACGAGAGTAAGAAATCCACCCACGTCCTGAACAGATTCATCTAAAAAGGCGCAGTTACCCGCTCTCTGTAGAACCCTACCACAAAACCCAACACCACCTCCTCGCTACATTCCTTCTGGAACCAAGAATCAGTTTAGGAGCAAAATTTTAAGAGGAGAGCTCTGAACATGTACCTCTCCACCCCCGAGGGAGTGACTGAGGGTACTTTCTCGGTGGAGACCAAATGAACGCTCTGGTAATGTAGAAGTCACAGAAAGAGTGCGTACTGTTCTTCTACAGCCAATGTGCACGATTTTCTGTGCAGAAGGAAGCACTACTGAAGTACACCAGGTACAGCTCGGCGGGACTTTAGCTGGAAAATTATCAAGTCCTGTGTTAGCCGCAAAATCAAGAGCCATCTGTGCTGCACTGCAGAGAGGGCTTTTGTGGCCAGAACCACCTGTCTGCCAACCGCCGACGGGTTATCTGGAAGTAGCTGGAGACCACTCTCCTCAGCTCAGCCTAGTTCTCCCACCCACGGCTGCTCCTGGCTCACAATGCACGGGCCCCCCGTAATACCCAGCCCCCCTTGAATTCCAGCAACTTCAGGTACAAAGAACCTCAAGTCTGTTTCACATCGCCTCTTGGGGTACATACCCCCAAAACATGAGGAAGACGCACTGTCATGATGCCTCACGTCCAGCAGAATTCATGCAGCACAAAACATTTGGAAACAATGCTTGCAGTTCCTTTGCTGCATATTGTAGGAACAATTTCCTGTTAACTAATTGATGCTAGGACGTTTGGTTCTAGGACAAACACCCAAGGACAAGTCTTCAGTTAGATATATCTGAGAGACACTTTTTCAGCTGATGTGTGGGCAATGTGCTAGTGTCTTGAAAGGGCTGAGAAGACTATTTGCTTTGGCTTCCCTCTTCCTTCCTTCTCCCCTTTTATTTCAGCCCTTCTTCAAGCTCCTCTACTTTACATTCTCACTCAAATCGAATGGGTTTGTAAGAGACCAGGGTTCCTAAGGGCTCACATTAAAATATGGTGTACAGAACCTGTACAGTAACACTAGTTTCTAGTTGACCCTCGAAACTGACTCGGAAAACCGGTCCTGGTTCGCAGATCATAACGGACACTGACTGTGTTCTCTGCGGTACGAAGAACCCTGGTCTGGGCTCCTCTGTTCCCAGAGGAAAGATGCCCAAGGACAAGACCACCCATCGGGCCCACTCACCTCGCGGTCGAACCTGCCGGGTCTGCGCAGCGCTGGGTCCAGGGCGTCGGGTCGGTTCGTGGTCCCCACCACCACCACGTCGCGGTCCCCGTCGAAGCCGTCCAGCAGCGTCAGCACCTGGGCCACGACGCGGCTCTCAGAGGCGCGGTGCGCCCCTCCCCGCCGGGGACACAGCGCGTCCAGCTCGTCCAGGAGCAGCAGGCCAGGGCCGCGCGCCGCCAGCTCCCGCGCGCGCTCGAACACTTGCCGTACGCGCGCCTCGGTCTCCCCGGGCCGCGCGCCCTGAAGCGCCGCGCCGCCCACCGCCAGCAGCCGCGCGCCCACCTCCCGCGCCACGGCGCGCACCAGCTGCGTCTTTCCCACGCCGGGCGGCCCGACCAGCAGCACCCCGCGGGGCACGTCCAGGCCCAGCGTCGCCAGGGCGCGCGGGTAGCGCAGTGGCAGGTGCAGGAGCTCGCGCAGCGCGGCCGCCGCCTCCGCCAGGCCCCCCAGCGCCTCCTCGGCCGGCGGCGGAGCTTCCTCGGCCGGCGGCTCGGGGCACAGGCCCACGCGGGTGCGCGCGGTGACCAGCCCTGCCGGCTCGGGCTCGGGCGCTCCGCCCACGATGTGCACGGCGGCCAGCGGGCCCGGGGTGCCGGGCGGCGCGGCCAGCACCAGGCCCACGGACACCGGCCGGTTCCTCAGCAGCTCGTGCGCGGCCGCCAGCACCGCGGCGTCCCCCGGCGCGCCTGCGCGCTCCCGCAGCACCGGCCACACGGCCACGCGCCGCAGCGGGGGGCAGGGCACCGCGCGCAGGCAGCCCAGGCGCAGACCGGGCCCGGCCGCCAGCGCCGCCGCCGCCCCGGAGCTCGCGCACTGCGCGTCCAGCTGCACGAAGCCGTCCGCCCCGTCCCGCCGCGGCCACGCCGTGCACAGGCAGGAGCCGCCGCCGGGCAGCGAGACCCGCACCGCCGAGCCCAGGCGCGCGCCCAGGGCGCGGAGGGCGGCCGGGCCCAGGCGGCAGCGCTGGGTGCCCTGGTCCCTGGCATCGACGGGCAGCAGCGTTAAGAGCGGGCCCTCGGGGCAGGGGCCCGAGTCCGGGACCATCGCCCGACGCTGGGAGGACGCCTAGGAAACGGGCTTGAATACCACCCTGGCGGGAAAGGGAAGGGCACCAAGCTCCGGCCGGAAGCGGGTGGCGCGCATGCTCTAGGGGGTGGAGCGCTTGGTTGCTAGGAGCTGATTGAAAGTTGAAAGGGCCAATTGGGAAGTGAGATGGCGCTCAACTTGCCTGGTAGAGCTTTTTAGGGAGGTGGTGTGGACTGAAGTCTGAGGGTTGCATTAGGTTATTATACCTAGTCTGATAAATTTGTGTCACACCAGTATATTTGCTCTGATTCCTGATGGACTCCTTGCAATGTTCTTTGGCAGCAGCTTCGTCAGGACCTCTGCTGTCCCTGCACTGAGCACTCCTGTTGGGGCCGCGCAGTGCCAGCCCTGTCCAGTTACAGGTGGCGGACACCTGTCGGCATCACCGGCATGACCGCCCACGGGTCTTTTCCACCCTCCTTCTGCCTTTCCTCAAGAATTCCTCTCCCCAGGCAGAAAATTTATTTTCAGTCGTTTAATTTTCATCAAAAAGAACTACCGATATCCAAAGGCAAGAACAGTGCCTTGTTTCAATAGCGCTCACATCTTCCTGGCTCTGTGTTCCCACCCTCACTGCAACCCAAATTCGTGAGATAACAAAGGTGATACTGCCGGGCTTGGCAGCTCACGACAGGCTGGGGATTGTAGCTCAGCCTGAAAACCTGGGCCCAGTCCCTGGTACCAAGGGGAAAAAGACTGTGGATAAATCCCTGAGTTGTGGGGAAGTCTTGGAACTTCCAGATCCCACAGTGACGGGCCTGCTGTCTGCTGTACTTCCCCGGCCTGAGCACTGGGAGAACTTCAGAGGTGTAAAACATAGCACACAGAGCAGGAAGAGGTCCCCAGGTATAAGTCACACCTTCCTATTTTCTTCTTTCTCTTAATCTCATCAACCCTCTTCTCTTTTTAGTAAATTTGCATTTTCTGAAATAATGCTTCTCTTAAAAAAAAGAAAAGATCCCTGAGGATGTGACTAAAGTGCCAGTGACGATACCTGTACTTTAGGAAGTTTCTTTTGTCTCCATTCTAAGAAGCTCTGAGGATCTGGGAAGAAAAAGACCTAACGAGGACATGATAAGTAAGCGACCACAGGGGATGTAGATCAGGGGTGCTGTACCTGCTTGGCAAGCATAAGGTCCTGGGTTTGATCCCTTATACCCCCCCCAATAAAGGCCATCTATCCATTTATCTGTCTACCCCAGGAAATGGAAGTTTAATGGACAGCCTAAGACCCCTTCTCATATTTTGAGCATGATTGTAGGAAGATACGGCATCACCAAAGCCAACAAGGAGGAAAATAAAGTCAAATCCATCTTAGGCTTTTCTGCAATGGTTTCGAACAGGTAGAGGCTGTGACATCATCAGGAACGTGTGCAGGAAACTGCAGGTTGTTTTGGGTTGACTGGAAGGGTTGAATTTGCAGAGTCCTCTGATGCTGTAAGACCCAAATAGGCAGGAAATCCATCACGTGTTCTCACTGAACGGTCCAGTCCTCACGGGAGGCTCCAGACCCAATCCACAAGGCCTTCAGCCCTTGCCCACTCATTCTCCACGGAGCTCTGCTTGCCTTCCTCAGTCAGCTGCTGAAACCCATTCTCTTCCTTCGGGTTAGGCCACTTCCTCCACCACCATCCCCACCGTTTTGGTGCTGCTGGAAGTGAACCCAGGGCCTCATGCAGCGGAGATGAGCATCTGACCATCTGGGGGGCAAGCCAGCCCCCCAGCCCTGCACCTCGCATTTCAGCCTGCACACGTCCACGTGCTTCATCGCATCCGATGACATAATCTTGTGGAAACCATTCTAACAGAAGTCGTTTCTTTGCTTCTACTGTGACCCCCAAGTTTGGTGATTCCTTTCCCCCTGACTGGAAGTTCGGTAGTTTGAGAACCAATTTAAAGCTCTAAAATTCAGCCACCAGAGGGAGCCCAAATCCTACTAAGCGTGAAGCATGACTTTCTCTGGTCTTTCCCAGGACTCACATGACATTTCTGAAAAACAATCTGTTGTCTCTAGGTAGCGTCCAAAACGGTTCCAGTTTATAACAAAGTAACCCAAGATAGGTAGGTTATAAAAACAGAAACTTATTCCTTCCACTTGTGAAGGCTGGAAAATCAGAGGTCAAGATGCCAGCAGCTCCAGGGCCTGGCCAGGGCTTTCTAATTGAAGACAAGTGTCTCCTTGCTGTGTCCTCACAGAAGGGAGCTGCTAGCTCTCTCAGGCCTCGTTTATAGGATATTAATCGCATTCATGTGAGTACCACCCTCATAGTAGAATTATATCCCAAGGACTCACCTCCTAATGGCACCATCTTGAGGGGAGGGTTTCAATGTAAGAACTTTGTAGTTAGATAAAAATATTCTAGGCCATCAACCTATTCTAGGCTGGGCCCCTGATGAGAACCCATTAGTACCGTGGCTGGAGGCCCATCAGTGAAGGGCCAGGTGTCAAGATAAAGACGGAATGGCCACTGCGTGCCTCCCCGAGGGATAAATACTAACTTGAGATTGACTTTAACTGTTATCACCTGGTCCAGGAGAGTCCAGAACATCTGGCCCATCTGTCCCCCGAAATGCCTTTGGGCTTTCCTGGTGCCCTTGCTAATGGGACTTGCTTTCCTATTAGCCAAATGGCTATTCTTGTAATCTTATTGGTTGGCTGTAGCTTGACCCACACTGTCAAAACATATAGAAATTTACCATACTAGAATCAGCATGGTTACAAATGCTTTCATCTCAGAACATCTACAGGAATGTATCATGCCACTTGTTTCCATAAATACCTAATAGGCCAAACAAATGGTCTTATCTTTTTTTTTTTTTTTTTGAGATAGGGTCTCGCTTTTAGTTCAGGCTGGCCCTGAGCTCACTATGTAGCCCAGGCAAGCCTGGAACTCAGCAATCCTCCTGCCTCTGCCTCCCAAGTGCTGGGATGACAGGCATGAGCCACCACACCCGGCACTGTGGTATGTGGTATTGATGGCTGGTGGGCATGAGTCACCACACCCAGCATTGTGTGTGGTTACCAGGATCAAACTCAGGGCTTATGTGCTTGCAAGGCAGGCGCCGAAACCACTGAGCTAAATCTCCGGCCCACAAATGGTCTTATCTTAAAGGATGCAATGAAAATCACCCAGAATAAGATGACTCTAACTGTTCTTCAGAATTTTCTGTCTTTATTCTTTTTCACCTACCTGGGCTAGAATAATCCTTACAATGAAATACACAAGGGAAGAGTGAATGAGATATATTTTTGGCTACAAATGATTTTCTAGCTCCATCTCAAAGAACATCATTCTGGAAGAGTGTGTGTTTTTTTAATTGATTCTACTGGTGCATTTTATATACATGTTACGATCACAATCAACATTGGGGATTTGTCCTAGTATGTGACACGACATAATTCTCATTTTTGGAAGTGTGTTCTTCCAAACAGGGTATCACGGTGGTGTCCAGGCTGGCCTCATACTCCTAGTCTTGAGTGATCCTCCTGACTCAGCCTCCGAGTAGCTGGGACTACAGCCACACATTCCCATACGGTGTTCATCATACCAAGTGAATTTGTCCTATGCTACTGGTTCATTCTATGAAACTAATAACTATATTATTGATCATTAAATGAATATTTAGTGGGCAGCTGCTCCGTGCTAGACATGTTACCACGAGACTGAACATATGGTAGCAAACAACTATGAGCCTGTTCTTGCTTCTTAAATCAGTCTAGTGCGGAGCTCAGATGGAAATTGCTATGAAAGAGACAGAAAGGAGATACTTTAGACAGGTACTAAGGGTAAGGAGAGCCGGCAGTGTATCTGAGACCTTCCCACACACTAGACAGTTCCCGGGCTGTTAACAGCCAGGCATCCTTTGTTTTTATTTTTCTGTTTGTTTGTTTGAGACAGGGTCTCCCTTTGTAGTTCAGGCTGGCCCTGAGCTCACTATGGAGCCCAGGCAAGCCTCGAACACAGCAATCCTCCTGTCTCTGCCTCCTGAGTGCTGGGATGACAGGCATGAGCCACCACGCCCGGCACTGTGGTGTGTGGTATTGGTTGCTGGTGGGCTGAGTTGCCAGCCACGCATGTTTTTCTAACTGTGCCACACACAGGCGGGCATTTTGTTACTCTGAGCAGGCAGGAGCTCCGTGAGGTTGGGAGCCGTTCACTTCACAGGAGTGCAACGTTCTGCTGGGGTGTCGAGGTGCCCAACAGTACTTGTCGAGTCGGATTTGATTGCGTGTGAAATTGCCCCACGTTATAGGGAGGAGACACACTGGGGGGAGACCCGGGTGGGCCTCAGGAAAGTTTTTAAGAGTCTGTTAAAATTCAGAATCCCACGTTCTGTGCACGTGGAAAGCCACGTGGGGTCATTTTAGCTCAACGCTCACCTACCTCCCCGTCCTCACCCTACTTATAAACAGCTTATCACGTTAGCCGGGTTCCTGCAACAGGCTCCTGATGAAACTCTGTCCCCCACGTCCGTCTTGTATTTCAGGATTAATGCAGCTAAGAAAACCACTGTTCTTGGGCCCGAGGGTTATACTGAGTTATCTCAGGCCTGGTGGATCTTTGTCTTAACGAAACCTAGAACTTTCAAACCCGCAAATACATCTATGCCTCCACCCTGTCTTTTATAAGATCGGATCGCAGGGACCGCTCGAGGAGACAGCGGAGCCCACAGCAAGGAAGAGGGCAGCGCCAGGAAAGTTCACAGACTGTACTCTCCTCGATCCTGGAAAGTTATTAACACGTCCTGGCCTAGTTACCTCCTGTGGGATTAGGCCCCTGCTCTGGGCTTCCGAGAGTCTGCGTACTTCTTCAGGGCATTTTTCCTCCAGCGTGGCGGTGATACCCTTGTCGGTGTGAACGCTCCAAGAAAACGGGTCTGGCTCCGCTCAGAATGCCCGTACCCCACAGAGCCTGAAGTACGCAGGGGTAAGATAAAATCTGCTGAGTGCGTGGGGGAAAAGGCCGGGCTGGCAGACGGACACGCGGTCACGGGATTCCTGGGCTGCCACCTCACCTGCCCGCTCTGCACAGCAGACATGTGCCAGGAAATCAGAGGGCATGACACCCGGAGCGTGGCGAGGCCGAGAAGTCGGAGGTGACGGCGTCGGCCCAAATGCGCATGCGCCGTTCATTCACAGAGGCTCGGCGCGGACTAATCCGACCCGGAAGGCCTCTGCACGTCTGGCCGCGCTCCCCGCACTGCAGGTCCTGTAGCGCAGTCCGTACACGAAATTATCCAGCTGCTTAGGGTCCGGGGACTAAAGAGATTCTGGGTCACGTCTCCAGTGAGGGTTCTAGGTGCTCTGGGAACCTGCGCTGTTCCTGCCCAACCAGTCATCATCTTTCCCTCCCCCCAACCCTGGGCAACAGGCTGGTGTTTGTCACTGGGATTTTCCTCGCTGCGGCCCCTTCCTGAGAAAACTGCTTCAAAAGCGGAAGAGTCATTTTGGCCACAGCCTGAGCAGCTTCAGCTCACGGACGGGCCGATGGCTCACATCCCGGGCGGGATTCAGTGGAGCAAGACGCTCCTGCAGGGGACAGGAGGGGGCACCCCGCGAGCCATTCACCTTCCCCAAGCCACCTTGGGGCACACTCTCATCCAAATTATAGCAGCGCTTCACCATAATGAAAGTGGCCTATTCCCTTATGACTAGAGTCACCTAGGTTTTAGGTGAATTCAGGAGCACAAGCTTGAAGACGGTCAGCTCATGGGCACGTGCTGCTTCCAAACACCCCAGTTCGTCCAGTAGTTGGCTTAACGTTCCGTAAGGTCCGGTCCTGGTGGCAGAGCTAGAAATGAGGTCAACTTGCAGATGGGGAGGAGACGGGCCGAATGGAGTTTATTCAAGGGGGACTCAGACAGTGGCTTCATCAGTCTCCTGCAGCGGTTGGCTACACGCCACCCAGAAAGGGCCCCAAAGCTTTCATTTCTCCTTTCTAAGGCACTGGGAGGGGAGACAAGAAGTATCTCTGAAAGATGAAAAGATCTCTGAAAGACGAAAGACAGAAAGATCTCAGTGGAACAGCACGTGGGGAGAGAGAGACAGAGAGATTGTGATTAATTCTGATCTTTTGGGCTCAAAGTGGCCTCAGAAGTTGATCTACTGAGTTCCAACGTAGCAAAATCCGAAGACAAAAGGAGGAAGACGCTGCTCTGATTCCTCTCTGGTGAGAAGACGGGGAACTTTCTTTAGAGAACTCCTGTCGTTCGTACTACGCCCTGAGCTGAACGCTCCGATCGCCCACGCCGCGAAGGTCCCTGTTTCCCTCCCACCCACGGACACTTGTGGGCGTGGCCAGGAATCCCCAGGCATTTTTCAGCCTTTTCTCTGCCCCATTTGTTTCTGCGTTGCCCCTCCCAGGTCTTGAAGGTTTTCCAGCTCCAGGAGAACTCCGTGTGCTCTGGAACTGTGGGGCCCGCCCTCGGCTGGACAGAACGCCCCAGTCCCAGCGAGCTGTGGGCAGCACTCGGCCCGTGTCCTGTGGGCTGTGTGGCCGCATCGTCCCCCGAACGAGTTGCGTGCCTTCCCGCCTGTCCTCCCGCAGCCCCTCCTGACCCAGCGTCGATGCTGCGTGTAGTTGGGTCCCGGGTCTCCCTCCGCCTCTCCCGACAGCCCCTCCCCCACCCGGTGCCAGCCGGCTGCTGCTCCTGAGCCATCCACGCAGCCTTTCTGAGCCCTGTTCTTACAATCTGCAAAAAGGAGCACTGCTGGGATGTCTCACAAGGCTCTGCCACGTCATCAGAGCCACGTGAATGGAGTGCCACGTTCAGTCCTTTATTCGTGGGCCTCATTTCACCCTCCCCGGTGATGCACGTCTGTAATCTCAGCATTTGGGAGGCTGAGGCAGGAGGGTTGCTATGAGTTTGAGATCAGTCCAGCCTACATAGTAAGTTTAAGGCCTCCCTGAAATATGTCCTGAGACGCTAAAAATAAAAATTAAAAATCCTCCCAGAAAACTTGGAGGTTGGAATTATTATTTCTAATTCACTGATGAGAGAACAAAGGCACTGAAAGCCGTGTGGACCTAGCCGCCAAGTCCACACAGCTCCTGAGGGACAGAACTGGGGCTCGATACCAAAAGCCTGGCTGCACCCACACTTCTTGTGCTGCCACGTCTAAATTTCGATCTGCACCCCGGTCTGTGAGCTCATTGTTGTGCTATCTCAAGCAAAGCTTAAAAATTCTACACCCAGGAGCCAGAGGGTTAGCTCAGTGGTTCCGGCGCCTGCCTCACAAGCGCAAGGCCCTGAGTTCCATCCAGTAATCACATACAATGCTGGGTGTGGAGACTCACACCCACCAGCAATCAATAACACATACCATAGTGCGGGGCATGGAGACTCACACCCACCAGCAATCAATACCACATACCACAGTGCTGAGCATGGTGGCTCACGCCTGTCATCCCAGCACTCGGGAGGCAGAGACAGGAGGATTGCTGAGTTCCAGGCTTGCCTGGACTACATAGCGCAGGGCCAGCCTGAACTGCAAAGTGAGACCCTGTCTCAAAAAAAAAAAAAAAAATCTACACCCGGTCTTAATCGTTTGTCAGACGAAGGTAGAGTACTGTGATGCTGTGGTCATTAAAGCTGATATGACTGC
>PVIC010018891.1:0-31133 GCA_004025085.1 Thryonomys swinderianus
GTCTTGCTTTGTAGTTCAGGGTGGCCCTGAGCTCACTATGGTGCCCAGGCAAGCCGCCGTGAACTCAGCAATCCTCCTGTCTCTGCCTCCCGAGTGCTGGCATTACAGGCGTGAGCCACCACGCCCAGCATTATATGTGGTAACCGGGGATCAAACTCAGGTCCTTACGCTTGCGAAGCAGGCGCCAGAACCACTGAGCTAACCCTCCGGCCCGTGAATGACCACTTTTATGATCATGATTATATGGCATTCTATATACTTCCTTTGTCTACAAGTTATATTTTTGCCCTACTTGAGAAGTTTTCTACTATATTTCTATAAACAACTTTTATGCTATTTTTGTTGCCTTATTTTTTACTAATTTGTATTAATTTTTAATCTTCATTGCAGCATACAGAAGCTATTGTGTCTAATTTTCAGCCTTGTTTTCAAGATATCCCTGAGTGATTGTTCTTTAACAGCAGCCATTTCTTTTATATATAGCAGTCTGCCCTCACATTGATTGTCTTTGCCTTCACTTTCAGTAGAATTTTTAATCTACTAGATTTCTGTTCAGTACCTTTTCATAGACTCTATTTACTAAAATGGTAATTCATATTTTGTATTATTTTGTTTAGTTCAGCTAGCTTTTCATTAGTGTCTCCCATAATTTTCCTGATCATTTTGTATAAGTCCATTATCTACTTAATTAAATTTTCTTTGACTTCAGTGAGCATCATACTGATATTTTTAAATCTCCTCTTTTATCATTTTAATGGTATGATGCATGGCTTTTTTTCCTTCACTTAAATATCTCATGTATTAGTTTTGGGCAAGTTGGGAGTTTGGGAATATATTTTATTGTCCATCATCTCAAGCTTCTGTAACACTTTTTTGTCATTTTTGGGCTGATGGTTGTAAGTTGATTATAGTGGAAGACTTTGTTGCTACTATGGAGACCTTTTTTATTAATGTCTACTTCTCAGTGTTGCACTTTATGTGCAGCTACCTATAGGTCCTTGATTCTATTTCAAGATACAACCACCTGTATTTTTGTGAGAAAGAGTGTGCAGTGCAGTTTTACCAGCACCAAGTTCTGCAGTATGAAGCACAGTGTTATTGATTAAACAAAGAGAATCCAGATATTGGCATATAGATAACACCAGTTAATAGCAACAACCACACCACCTTGCCAATAGCTATAAAATTAACAACCACTGTAGAATCACAGGCAACCTGAACATTGACATAGCCTACCAACCAATAATATAGCACCCTCATCCATAGAAGAGAGATCTATAATTTCAGTATAAATCCTAAAACAAACAAAATACTGAATTATAGTATAAGTTTATGTAGCAGTAATAATAGGACAGAGGTAACTATCTAAAGATTCATAAGCATTAAAGATTACAGTGGTAAGAATAAAGGGGTTGAGGAATTGGAGAGAGAAAAGCAGAATAAAAAATGAGTCATTGGAAGGTGGATGGAGGAGTTAAAAATGAAATGAAGGATTCTATGGAAAACTAAAAGGAGATTGATAGAATTAAATAAATGTAATAGAAAAATCAAAAGACAATGTGAAATAAAGAGAAAAGAATAATATGAAGTAAATAAAATGAGAAAACAAAACAAAAAAGGAGAAAAAACCCACAAGTACCCCAAAAGTAAAAATAAATAAGTAAAAAAGTTCCCGTCTTTCTGAATGAATTTTTTTCCTCCAGAAACTGCGGGTTTGGAATCCAGCAAGTCACAGTTTTCCAATCTAGCCTTGTGGCTTAAAGCATGCTCCAGCCCCCTCCACCCCCCTCCACCCCCCCCATCCCGGCTGTGACAGCTATCCTTGCTGGAATGAGTTTAAGCTTGTGTTGGCAGATGGGGAGAGTGATCAGCCCACTGGTCTCTGCCAGATGTAGGCAGCAGGCTAGGGTTTAAGCAGCCTCCTGGATTTAATGGAAGCACTCTCAGATCTAACCAGCTCTGAAAGGCACTTGCACTTGGCCTGATTTCTTTCTATGGGGACAGAAGCCTGTATCCTTTCTGGCTTATGCTTAAATTTCTCAGGAAGTCCATACGTTGTCATCAACCCTGTCTTCTGTGGCTGGGTTTCACACAGTCACTGTCGAGGGATGATGCTGTAGACTCTGACATGGAGTTGTTATGGGGTTATACTGTGGCTCAGTGTTAACCAATTAACCCTTTCCCCAGTAGTGCCTGAGTAAAAACTCTAGCAGTATGGAGGCACTATACTGGGTTTCTTCATCATCTTTAGCCTTATACTTAGAAAGGATGAAAACAACAATAACTCATTGCACGTCTTCCTTGGAGATCTTAGTTCTCAAGTAATTTGTCTGTTAGTAGTAATACTTTGAAAGGATCTCTTTTTTCTGACCAGTAATATAAACAATGTGCTTTAAATATTCAATAAAACACATTAAAAAGTTTTGCTGCCTTTCAGCATTTGCTTTTCCATTTGTAAAACATGCACAGTAAAGTTAGTACAGCTCTGAGTGCTAAGGCTTGAGGTATGGTCAATGATTTTTGGCTTTGACTTAGAATTGAAAGCTCCATTAGTTTCTAAGAAGAATCCTGCCCTTTGAAAGTTTCAAACCAGCCGTTTACTTCTCCTCTCTAAGTATCAAAGCCTTAGATGGCATCTTTTTCTAGTAAAAAGTTGTTTCACCTGCCCTGAAATCTGCTGTTTGGTGTGACCACTTTTATCCATGTCTAGTGTAGATCTCTTAGAGAATGTGGTACAGTTTCCACATCAGTATCTGCTGTTGCGCTCTTCTTTTCCATTATGGAGATGGCTTTTTTCTAAAACCTTAACGAGTTAATTTTTTAATAAAGTGAAGTTATTGGTATATTTTTGGAATACATCATGATCAAACATTGTGTTTTGGGCTGGGGATTTAGCTCAAGTGGTCCCGCACCAACCTTGGACACACAAGAGCCTGAGTTCAATCCCCAGTACCGCAAAAAAAAAAAAAAAAAAAAAAAAAAAAAAATCATTGGATTTTATCTTTAAACATTTTGTCTATAAATTCCTTACCTCCCTAGGCTTTCACAGAATGAAAGAATATTAGAGCTTTACTCTAGATTGTGTTTTTATTCTGGATTAGATTGGGATTTAAGGTAGTGTAGTGTTGTGGCTCGTTTGATCACTTGTGTAGACTACCAAGATTTTGTCCATATGAGCAATAAGACTTTCACTTTATTATGATTTATAGTGTTTGCTCCAACTTTGAAGTTTCTCTCAAGTGCCTTTCTTTTACATTCACAATTTGGCTGTTTGGTTAAGAGACCTCACTTTTGTTTCTGATTTGAGTGAAGAATATGGGACTTTCCCTTTTGCTACAACACTTGAAATCCATTGTGGAATTGTTGTTTGGCTGATTTTCCATATTGCCGTATGTTGGAAATAGGCTCTGAGAAGAGGATGGAGGGAGAGAGGGGAGGTGAAACAGAGAGGGAGAGAAAGGAGAGAAAAAGCTGGGGGAATGGCTATTCCGTGAGGGCGGTTAGGACCTTTACCAGTTAGCCTCATTGTCCTATATGACAACATTTTATGGTGCCCAGAATGATTACAATAGTGATGTGAAAGCCCACTAATCACAGGTCACCACAGCTGACCTAAGAACAATAAATGTGTTAGAAATATTGTGAAACTTATCAAAGTGTGGCACTGTGACATGCAGCAACACAAACTGTTGTGAAAATGGCTTTGATAGACTTGCTCAGTGCAGTTGCCACAAAACTTGAGTTTGTAACAAAAAAGAAAAGAAAAAAGAAAAACACTCCATTTATGGAACACAACAAAGTAGAATGCAGAAATATGGGGGTGTGCCTGGCAGTGACAGTCACATGATTATTTTGAATCTAGAACAATGGTGACACAACAATAGTTTCTTTGCATTTTGTATTCTTGATGTAAATAATATTATTTGCTGTTCTAGGCATCATGTTAATTTTTCAGTAAGATATCCAGAACATGTAATACTCATGGCAGTTTAAAATTAAAACACTTCAATTTTATTAGGGTAATTTAGATTGTGCTACTTTAATAATCTCTAGCTTCTGATATTTGTAACACCCAAATTTTCCTTCTCACTTATGTAACATGTTGGCTAAAAGGTTTGTTTTGTAACACTTTTTATTGGAATCGAGGGTGACAGAGGACCCAGCATTTCTAACATTACTGGTCATGATAGCATAAAGTTAGCCACAGAATTCACTGTGATTAAAAAATAGGTGCTCTGGCCTGAAAATGATACACCACCGTGAGCATTGACTTTTGCTCACAAATAATTAGCCACAACCAGTCTCAGATCCCCACCAATCACAGTGTGGACAGGAAGTAAAATCAGTGCTAAAAGTCTAGGAGCTATAAATATGGTGTGAATAGCATTAATGTTCACTGTGACTACACTGAGTAAAAAGTGAAAATTTCCCCTTAATCTTGGACTTTATCCTTTCCCTTATTTATAGTTAGGGTATTAAAAATTCCAAATATTTTACTGTAAATTTCCCTATACATATGTGTATACACATTGAAACATAGAACCTTCATTATATGTAGGATCATATTTGTTTCTCATATATCTTGTAAAGATGCCTATATCTATACAAACCTCTCTACCTGAGTCACTTTAATGGCTATATAGTACTCTACAATATGGATGTCGTCCCTCCCATGATAAAGTATTTAGTTTTTCCTTGAATTTTACTGTCACAACCTGTACTTTTATTGACCACACATGTACATGCATATATTTTTTGTGCATACACTTCTGGATTTTCTCCTAAAATGAAATCCCTAAAACTTGAAATTATGTCAAGAATTTCCAGGTTGCCTTCCTAAATGCCCTGCTGCTTTATAATATCACAAACAATATATGATAGTGTAAAAGAATATTGACGCTTTTTACTCGCAGAAGAAAGTGTTGAATGAGGAAGAATTTAGATAGCACATCTACGTGAGCAATGACTGCCTGTTTGTCTAAGCACCTAAGAAGAGCTCACACCAACTACTTACACGTTTGCTTGTGGAAACAATCCTGGAAAAAGTATAATGTATGTCAAACTAACACTTTTGATTGCATCTTAACAGCTGCAATACAATGATCTGGCTGTATCCAGCTAAAAAGAAGGCTATGAAATAAAATTTTTATTTTTGAGTACAATACATATACAGAGCCCAAACAGGCTACTGTAGTTACTATAGAAGAAAAGGAAATCACGTAGTTTATTGTACCAAATTGTTTCCTGTAGTGTTACTTTTCTTTTTATTCTCGCTGCACCCATTTTGATTTTTATTTTTATTGGTATGTATTTGCAGTATGTCATAATTCTGTTCTTTGTGGAGAGTTGGTATAGGTGCATGATGCTCTGCCCCTCCTATCAGCACTTCCCTTTTCAGTATTCCTCTCATCTCATTTTTCCCTTTCTCCCTATATCAGCTTTTTGTCTTAATTTCTGTTTTGTGTGAACACTACCCCTCCCTATGTATTGCAAGATGTGAAACCACAGTGTAGGTGCTTATCAACAGATAAATGGATAAAGAAAATATGATACTACACGTAGTATAGTATTACTCAGCCACAAATAACAATATCTGTTCCTGTCTCCTCTGTGTTTTTTTTTCCTCTCAATTTGTGCCATAGCTATCTTTATCTTTTGCTGTTCCTGTTTTCCTACTTATTTATCTCCTGCTTCTTCTGATTTTAGTCTCCATAGTATCTGATTATTAAAATTTTCAACAGAATACGAAGTCGTTTTAAAACTGATTAGAAATATTGGACAACATTGTTAGATATTTTAAAAAGGATTTCTCAATGGGTTGAAAGTAGAACTGCTTAACTATAAAGACCTTTTCCAAGTATTGGTCTAATTGAGAATAAACTTTTAATCCTTCATAAGTACAGCATTAAAAGTGGAGTCTCAACACATTTACATCTTTGCCTTTTACTTTTTTAAGATACATTTTTATTAGTGCATATTAATTTTACATAATATTGTGCTTCAGTGTTATACTGTGCTTTCATACATGCAGAATCATTTTGATCTTTTTTTTTTTTTTTTTGAGACAGGGTCTCGCTTTGTAGTTCAGGCTGGCCCTGAGCTCACTATGGTGCCCAGGCAAGCCGCCACGAACTCAGCAATCCTCCTGTCTCTGCCTCCCGAGTGCTGGGATTACAGGCATGAGCCACCACGCCCGGCATTGTGGTATGCGGTGTTGATTGTTGGTGGGCGTGAGTCTCCACGCCCAGCATTATATGTGGTTACCGGGGATCGAACTCAGGTCCTTGCGCTTGCGAGGCAGGTGCTGGAACCACTGAGCTAACCCTCCGGCCCTCATTTTGATCTTATCATACGTCCTTATTACTCTCCCTCATGCTTCCATTTTTATTTCCTTTGTCCAATAATATTCTTCTTTCCACACTCATGTCATCTTCATCTTTTACATTCCATCTATGATGGAAAACATGAGACACTTGTCTTTAGACCTTGTTTCAGTTAACACACTGATTTGCAGACCACTCATTTTTCTGTTTCTAATGCATTATTGTCTTTTTGGCTGTTTATGCTCAATAAGTCACTGTGTTTTATACACGTAACTATAATTTCTCCATTCATCTTCTGCTGCATACCTAGGCTGATTACATATCTTGGTTGTTGCGAGTTATGCTATAAAAAACATGGGTCTGCAAGTGTCTGTATAGCATGCTGACTTAATTCATTAGTGTGTAGATCAAGAAATGATATAGCTGAGTATCTTACAATGGCACAAGATAAACATTCCTATACCAACTAAGGGGATAGAAAGGAATGGAACTAAAGCAAATCCAAAATCCAGCAGGGCAGACATTAAGTCCCGTAGTTCCATGTCTAGCATTTGGGGAATTCTGTGGCAAGATATGAACTCCTAACAGGTTGAGTGCCTTACCCCTTTCCTCATGACTGTTAGTAGTTGTAGCTCTCATGGCTTTTCTCTTTGGCTGAGTTTTCTTTCTCCTTGAAGCTTTCCTCAGGTGCTCCATATTCTTGGCTTCACCTTTTAGTAATCTCCATTGCACCTTCTGTTTCACATTCACAACTTCACACACTGCCCTGTAAGGGATACTTTCTGGCCTCCCAGGCCTTCTGAAATCTGGTTAGAAGCCTTTACAACCCTCCAAATCTTGCTTTCTTCATGCACATAAAACCAGCACTATGTGAATGATGCCAAAGTCTCCCTACAGGGGGAGTAGTAGCCAGGCTTCCTTCTCTCTTGCTTGTATGAATTGAGTACCTGGATGGCTCAGCAGTGTGAATCAAATCCCAGGGAACAACTTTGCTAGGCCACCACCATCCTGGAACACAGTGCTCCTGGATTCTCCTTTCAAACAGAATCTTTCACTTTTGCAATTTTGAGGCTGCAAAGGGTAGAATCCTGCTAATTTCTGTGATGCCTTTATTATTTTTCTATTTTCCTACTACTTCTCAGCAACCAAGTTCTCTTCTGCTCTTACTCTGCATTATATAACTTTACTGGCACATCCTTTCTGGCCAAATTTAAAACATTTAAATCATCCTGCTGGGTTTTTGTTCTTGCTTTTCAACATATATCTGGCTAAAAGTCCCCAACAGTAGCTATGCTGCCACCTCAAAATTAGACTGCCTTGGAATTTTTTTCCATGAGATTAGTTAGTCTATCACACTTATTCTTAGTCTCAGGCAAAAATCTCTGGACAACAGCAAAATGGCGGCAGATTTTCTACCAAAGCATCGCATACATGATTTGGCGTCTAACAGGCAGCGTAGTCTTTCTTCCCAACACAGGCAGCTTTTCTCGCAGCATTCTATTTTTCTGAACTCTGACCAGAATCTTCCATTAAGTTCAGTTTATAGCATTGCAGGCCTGCTTCTTTGGCCAGCATTTTGAAACCTTTCCAAACACTTCCCTCAAGCCAGTTGCAGAAACTCCTTAAACTACATGGTCAGGTAACATCACAACAATGGCTCCACTTCTCTGGTACCAAATTCTGTCTTGGTTACTTTTCTAATTGCTGAAACAAAATACTCAACACACAAAGTAAAAGGAGGAAAGCTTTATTTTCACACATGTGTTGTGGAGATTTCAGTCCATAGTTGGCTTGCTCCAAGATAGGTTGGAATGACAGAGAGGACAAATTTGTGGTGTGGCAGGCCAAAGGCAGAAAAACAGCAAGCAGCAGGTAGCAGAAGCAGTAACCAGTATAAAAGCAGCTGCCCAGGCAACCTTCTCTCTCATTTTATATTTTTTAAAAACCTCTATTGGTATATATACACATCATGATCACTCCATATTGAGAATTTTTACCAGTATATGACACAATTAATTCTCATTTTTCCCATTCTCCTACCCTCTCACAACCCCTGCCCCCTAAATGCATAAGCTTTGTTTCCCTTTCTTTTTTACCATCACATTTTTTCTTTACCCCTCATTACTCACACCTCCACCACATTTCTCTCTGAATATTTTCTGTTGCACAATATGCATCATACATTCTAGAACTCATCAATATCTTCAGTTTCTCATACCAGAGAAAAGATATGATATTTATACATCTGTGACCTATTTATTTCACTTATGAGTATGTCCTGAAGTTATGTCCATTTGAGTATAAATGACTCAAACTTACCATTCTTTAAGACAGAGTAATACTCCATTTTATCTTTTATCTAGGTTTTAAACCTATTGATTGGTGCTATTTACACTTGGAGTGGAGCATCCTTAATCCCAGGGTCACAGATCCTATATTCTTCCTTTTTTTTTTTTTTTTCTTTTTTGAGACAGGGTCTCGCTTTGTAGTTCGGGCTGGCTCTGAGCTCACTCTGTAGCCTAGGCAAGCTTTGAACTCAGCAATCCTCCTGTCTCTGCCTCCCGAGTGCTGGGATTACAGGCATGAGCCACCACACCCGGCACAGATCCTATATTCTTAATCCACATTGACATATAACCTAACACACACAGACACATACACACACATAAACACAGCTTTAATCCACATTCACACATCCTAATCTAGACACCTTCAAAGCTCCCCACCTATGAACATATGAGGCTTTGGGAGTCATTTAGATATAAGCTATAACATTAGGTCATATGATGGCTATTTTTTAGTTTTTTTTTTTTTTTTGAGACAGGGTCTCACTTTGTAGTTCAGGCTAGCTCTGAGCTCACTATGTAGTCCAGGCAAGCCTCGAACTCAGCAATCCTCCTGTCTCTGCCTCCCTAGTGCTGGGATTATAGGCGTGAGCCACCACGCCTGGCTATATTTTTAGTTTTTGGTGGAAGTTCTGTACTTCCATAGTGGCCAAAATAATTTATATTTCTACCAACAATGGAGTGATAAGAATGGATAGCCTTCCATCATTCTTGATTTTAGATGAACTGGTTTTTCCACATTAAGTAGAATGTTGGCTATGATTTTTAACATACATAGCCTTTTTTCTGTTGAGGTATGATCCTTCTATACTTAATTTCCTCAGGGCTTTTTTCTTGGTGGACTGTTTAATTTTGTCAAAGGCTACATCTTTATTTTCTGACTGAAGATCAAACAGCATGCTACGATCACCTCTATGTGAATACCAGACTTTATTGTATACAACAACAGAATTAGAAATTGAAAGAGATTGAGATGTGTGTTGATTGCATAATGTCCTCTATGTATGTAAATATATGTGTGTGGTATTTGATTAGAAAGCATTGTAAAGATGTTACAATTTTCTCTGATTATTAGAACATGATAACAAATGAAATTATTTTCTCACAGTAACTAGCTGACATTTTTAACTGTCTATTGCTTATGTACAGACATATCTGTAAGTTAAACTTGTTTAGGTTTTATACTCAAGAGTTATCATATGTATACTTAATAAAATTAGCATAAACACATAACCTGATATATTTAGTTCCTTAAAGCTGGGAGAAAATAAAGCAAAGAAGATAATTTGCTAACTGTAATTGAAAGTCATTTGAGTATAACCTTATCATTATAATGATCTTTAAAATTTTAGTTCAATTATATTTCTAAAAAACTCTCTAGGTAAGATAGCAGTACTTACATCAGAATTTGGTACTCCAAGGAAAGGAATAGTAATGTCTTCATTAGCCAGTGTTCTAGTGTCTTTATTTCTTCCATTTCCTCATATGGTCTTTGGGAGATTTTTGCATGCTTACTCCAGGGAATCAGTAAACACGAAGCTCTCAGGGAGTATGAACTTCAGAGGCAATAACTGGTGGGTATTCGTATTCACGGTGGAGCAAGGGCTCTTTTTGGGAAAAAGTGATTTTGAAATAATGGAACAGCAGCATAATTGACACCACAGTAAGTGTATGAACGGTCCTGCACACTTTCTTCACACAATAGTTATGATGAATGTAATATTGCCATAATAAAAAGTTATAATACACCTTAATTCCAATGTAAGATTTCTAGGGTACTGCATGAACTTCTTCTGACACTTTTATTATTTAAACGGATATATGGAACCATATGTTGGAAGCCCAGTGATCACAGTCCTGAGACATTGCTTGATCAATAATGTTATTTCATGCTGACTGGTGTTACAAATGAACACTGCTAGGAAATTGATGATGTTGACCTTTCTCTTTGTGTGAACTGACAGCTTGGGAAAGTTTGCCTTTAAATGGGATATCTGAATTATCTACTGAACATGCTACAAAATGCTTTTCTTTATATTACCTTACCACTTCACATATATAAGTTGGTCATTGTTTTGCATGTTACTCAGCATTCTAGTGTGCATGTATCTCTGCAGCTGTGTTTTAGCTCCTTGAAGGCAAAGAGCTGCATTTTATACTCTTAGACATAGTGATAATTCCTATATCATCTATCTTCTAAGGCAAAAACAATTTAGTGGTGCTTAAAAGACTGGATGTTTTATCAAACAAACATATTCAAGTTCTTTCATTATATAGTTTAAGTATCATAACCTTAGGGAAGTCATAAGTGCTATTTTTTCAAAAAAACAAATGGCCATAAAACCTTATAAGAATTGTGAGGGATTATAAATGCCATATGTCCTTTAGCACAGTGTCTGGAACACTCAAAATGCTTAATGAATTATTATAAAATGCAGTGCAGCCTTTTTATAAGTAATTCACTCTCACTTGGAAATAGAATTGGTAAATATATTTACTTAAAACATTCATATGCTCAGTTTTTCTAATCAACTGATTTTAACTGACAGGAAGAGGATTGTATGATTTTGTGATTAACTTATTCAATTTCACTGATGATTTCTTTAGTCAAAGTAAGTATTAAATATTATATTTCACAAAGAATAAGGAAAGTTCAGTTATATAGTCAAGTAGCAATGTTTCTGGTTCAATTGTTCATATTGTTCAAACACATATTTTGAGGAAAAATAATCACACAGTAAATATTGGTAAACAGTTTTTAAAGGGTTTTCTCAATTCCTTTTTAAAATCATTATTTAGAAAACATCTGAAATCTGAAATGGCATTCTATCTTGTTGAATTATAGTCCCTGCAGACAATCAACTTTTAGACAAAATAGTGAAGATATAATCATGGTTAGAATACATTTGGAACAAGAAAAAGCATAACAAATCCCTAAAATCTAACCAACATTGTTGAGTTGGTAAATCAACATAGCAGCAAGAACTAAACCAGGAATGAACTAATACTGTTAACAGTAATGATATGTTATAATTAGAAGACAAGATAAGAGCTAGAGCCTCTTGTAGAGCCTATATAGTCTACTGAGCTGGAAAGTTGGCAGGCAACATATGTAGAAAACAAAGAATTTTGTGGAACACTTTGTGGTCCTTTCAGAGTTTTGGCTAGGCCTTTTCAAAAAGGCAGACTCTAAGACAAGTACTGCATGGTGTAACACAAGCAGACTGAAAGTGAAGGTAGGCAAATAAAGTGTATTAATAAGCAGGCTGCCACTCAGTCCTCTGAAATATACCAAGGGGTGAAAGAACTATTACATTCATTCACTAACTCATATAATTGATTAAAATTACTTATTACATGCTAACCTGACACTTCTAGTCTGCTTCCTACAGTGGTTAAACTGCTTAGGTGCACAGAAATCCTCCTTGGCAGAAAAACAAACAACTGCTGTAGATCACCATTAGGGTGGGCCAGGAGGACTTGCATAGGACACAATCAGTGTTCACTATAGCAAGAGACAGGGCACAGCTCAGATCCTGGAATATTTACATAGAGCATTCCTAATGGGGCATCAGAGAATTTCAGATTTTGGATTTTCGGAATTAGTAATCCTCAATCAGTAGTTACTGTTTTGTTAAAGCCAAGGTTTGTATTTCAAACTTCATCACCCTTTTTCTTGACTTTTCAGCTGTGAAAGAAAGTTGAGAATGAAGCTGCCAATTCTTTTGGTTCTTGTGGTCTGTTCTGTAGTCAGCACAAATTTGAAGATGGTGTCAAAGAGAAATTCTGGTAAGTTGATGGCAACTTTTTACTATTTTAGTCAAAAATAGCCATATTTTTTTTGAACATTTAAGGGACATCTGTGCCTTCTGCTAGAAATATCTTTAAAAACAGAAGCATTTGTATACCAGTTGTATTGGAAAGTAGCCAAAATGTAAAGTGAGGTTTTAGCCTACCACTGAGAAACTGTGGAATTTTGGTGGACTTCAATGAATATCATACTCTTAGTGGACAAAGAAATGTTCAAGTCTTACTTAGAGGTGTTTGTGTTTGCTAGTGAAAAACACATGGGAGTAGACATTTATAATGGAAAGATAGGAAGCCTTTAAAGATACATATCCTTTGCCTCCTAATTGAGTGTTCAGGATTACATTTTAAACAAATGTTTTTCATAAATATCAGTGAGTTTTATTTCTTCATATTTGTGCCAGATCTTTAACAGGAAAAGTATTAAAATCTTTGGGTTCAAAATATTAGGAATTTCTTGAAGAGAAATTTCTTGAGAAGAAATATCTCTTCTTAGAACATGATAGTTTGTCAGGCTGCTGTGAATGTATTAAGAAATTAGCTGTAGATGGTAGATATCTCAATCAAAGCTTTATGACTGTTTAATAACACACACACACATATATATATATATGTATATATATATGTCTTTCAGTTTCATAATATATTCTAAGAATAATTATAACCCATGCATGTGATTTGAAACAATTATTTTCTATCTGTAATAATTCTAATAAGGCATTGAGAAATGTATTATTTTGTGGAAACAAAAGATTATGGTAGGACTTTCTATTGGTTTAAAATTCAGTTATTTCTCAGAATTAAAATATATGTACTCTACCCTCATTACGTATAAAATCCAAACAATAAAGTACATGCATATTTTTCAAAGGAATAAATACAGTTATAATTTCATATATCATATGAACTTATTTTACTTTATGATTTTGGTAAGATGGCTGGATTTGTGTTTGTATGGGGAAGATGGCCATGGCCATGTTAGTCACCAGATGCAGAATTTGTGAAAGGAAGCAAAATTTTCCCAAATGCTTTTGTTTACAAACCAAATTATTTGAAAATGGAAGTGTTCGTGAACCACAGTATTATTTTAGTGAGTGGGCCTTGGAGTGTGGTGAATGTTTGTATTTTGAGGTATAAATAATTGTTGATTGAAATAACTAAGAAATACTATTATCTTTCACTTGATAGTAATAAGTCTATCACAGAAATTAGTCCTAAGACATAAACCAGAAGAATAATGCCAACATTCAAATGATTCTGGAATGGTGAAGGTGTGACAATATATTGGCTTCTTTCCCCTTAGAGACTTTGTATTTGAATCACTTTAATGTAATTTATTATCTTTAATTTGTACTTGTGTATAACATTTTACCTGTTAACACTTGAACTTCATATCACTCATGGCTGCTTGTCTTTGCTTTTCAAGTCACATTTTCATTTCCAATATTAGTACAGGTTAGTTGTTTCTGAGTTAAAACTCTTACTGATGAGCAAATGTAACCTATTGGACCAGAATCTGTTTTCTTCTCTTGGTTATGTAATAATGTCTATGACAGAGCTTTAAAGGAAAATAATGAACTAAGTGTTTAAAAGGTCATCTATATTATTGTAGCTTGATTCAACAGAAAGCCTAACTAAAAAACAAAAAAACAAAAACATAAATCAAGGTGCTATTTATCTTTTTTTATACGTTGGTTTGCTTATTGTATATGAGGAGAGAGAGGCTATGACACAAATAAAGAAGGCTCTTACTGATACACATGTATTATTCAGAGATTATTTTTAAAATGTTTTGCCCCTTTAGTTTTATTTGAGGCTAGTTGTGTTTTAATGATGATCTTTGATTTCTTTTTTTTTTTTTTTTTGAGACAGGGTCTTGCTCTGTAGTCCAAGCTGGCCCTGAGCTCACTATGTAGCCCAGGCAAGCCTCCAACTGAGCAATCCTCCTGTCTCTGCCTCCCAAGTGCTGGGATTACAGGCGTGAGCCACCATGCCCGGCCGATCTTTGATTTCTTAATGTATCCAAATATAATCAGCTTTATTGAAGAAACATAGTACAAAGTGATTTTCCACTTAAATTTCAAGTATTGAAATAGTTTATTGGACCTGTCCCCCATCTCTTTGTCTTCCTCCACTGACATTAACAATTATAATATTAGAACAAGACTTTTCTCATGGGTCTGGGCAATGGCAGTGATTTGAATGCATGGTTGGTCTTTTCATTTTAAGTCTTCCTGCTTCTGTTCTTTGTTGTGTATGTAGAGTAGGCAGATAGGACTAATAGGTTAGAGTTGGTTCATGTTTATCAATGTGGTTTTAGTTTCTGTGTTTGTTCATTATTTCATAATAAAAGAAAATAAGTCTGCAACCAGTGAAATACCTCTTAAGTTTCCCATAGCTGATTAAATTAGGGCTTCTCTGGAGGAGTTCTTTTCAATTGTCCCCTCTGTTTAGCCATTCTCATCATAATCCTCCTCTGCAGCCATCGACTTTTGTTAATGTATTATTTTAAGCCAAAAAAGAACTATTTCCACTCTAAGTATAATAGTTCTACTTGTGTTGCATTTTCTTTTGAAGAATATTTTAAACATACTTCCAAAAATCTGTACTGAGAATCAGTATTTCCTGTGGTTTACAAGTTCCTTTGTCTTTCACTAATAAAAGAGATAGTAGTTTGAGTTTACATAGTTTCACTTCACAGAATCACCAGTGGAACTTAAAGCTTCTATTTACTGCCTCTATCTCTCAAGTTGAAAAATGAAAAATGAAAAATGATTTTGTCCTTTATTCATTAGCATGCATTACAGTTTAGTGCCAGATGTGAAGCTGGCAAAATGATTTTTGCACAGTTCATTATAGACAGGGATCCTTTCACTAAGATCTCTACAGATTCTGGAGCCAAAGGCTTCCCTTACATACTAGGCAACTATGGGCTGAAACTTTCTTCTGTACCTTTCAAACAAGCAAATGAACTTAATAACAGATGCAGGTTCTTTTTGTTGTTGTTGTACTGGGTGTAGAACCCAGGGAGTCACACATGCTGGGCAAATCCTTTATCACTGAGCTGCATCTCCAGGCCCAAAACTTCCTTTTTTAAAAATCTGCTATAGGCAGGGGATTTAGCTCAAGTGGTACCACACCAACCTGGGATGCACAAGGGCCTGAGTTTGATCTCTGGTACTGCAAAATAAAGCAAAACAAAACAAATCAAAACAGAAAACCAAAAATATCTGCTATAGGTACATGTTGAAGTCAACCTCCTGACCTCAGGTGGTATACAGTTTTTACAAATGGTATCACACACTTTCTATGCAATGTCTACTGACACTGAGCAAATCCAACCTTATCAGTTTTGTCTCAAGGAGTAGAAAAGATGTATCAGAAACTACATATAGGACCTGGTTGCATTGAAACATGCAGAAATTAGCAGCCTTTAATCTAAGGATTATATTTAACTAGCCAGGTATGAGTTTTTTGTCTTCTTTACAGTGTATTTACGAGGTCCATCAGTATTTGTGTTCTCTAAATTGAGGGCTACATGAATAAGGTCATTTAGAAAGACTGTTTATTATAGATAGGTCTACCTTAACATGTTCAACAGGTTTGTACATGCACAGCTATCCTGTTGGGCAGCTTGTACCACCTGATGGGACTGCCCCATGCTGCCTGATGGGACACTCACACACGTACCACTGGTAGTTCAAGCTGGTAGGAATGTGTTAAAGGTCTCAACCTTTATGGCAAGTAATCGACTAATATTTTGACTAAAGTCAATAACATGCCTTCTTTTTTCAGTGGAGGTCACATGTACTTAAAACTAATTCTTAAGAAGTTGACTAGGAGAGTTACTCTCCCTCAAGAAAAGGTTATTCAAGATCTTCTATTTGGCATTTTTTTAACCAGAAAAACTATGTCCTCAGATTATTATAGACTATTATTCAGGGCACTAAACTTTCTCCCTAGCTTCTCTCTGACTTGTGCTGCTGCTGTGGCTGCATGAAAATGTGAATTGTGTTACAGAGTTATTGCCAGACAGTTCTCACACAGTCTCTGTGTTTGCATTTCCTTGTCAGAGGAGAAGACATTACTTCTATGGGTACTTCTCATTTTGAACACAAAATAGATTGAGTTGAAGTCAGTTTATTTGCAGGATGGATACAGCAAATGACTCCGCAGTGATCTGCTATTGGAAGCAACATTGCAGATCTACCAAGATAGCTCAGTTAGCTAGAAAAATGTAGTTCCTCATCAGAAGGACCATGTGAAGACCTGCTAGCCCATAGTGCGTACTTAGAGATGCCTTCTGTGTTTCTTACGTAGAACTATTCAATGCCATGTAAGGTGAGAAATGCTTTACTTGAGGCTTTGGCTATTTGATTTATAGAATTGTGGAATCTTCTGATTTGTGGTGAGTGGCTCACAGTATATTCATGATAGATATATACCATCCTTAGAATTTCTAATTTGATAATGAACAAATACCACAAAGACAAAAATGGAGGGTACACTGGCCAATATTTCTGGCATAAACTAGAGATATTCTCTCAAACCACTTACAAATATAAACAATATAGCTTCCTTTGTGAAACAGTTTTGAATATAATTAAAGTGAAATATCCTGCTTTGAATTCTTCATAAAGGGACAATAAGATGCTGCCTTTTAAAGTATTGATGAGAAGTAATACTGCTCTAAGGATATTCATACTGTGTGTGTAGCTGTGGAGTACAAACTGAGTAGATTAGAAGTTAAAAGATGAAGAAGGAGTTATTGAAATTTCATCTTCTAAATTAATTCTAATTAGCTAAAATTAAGGTGAAAATTTTCTTCCCATGAACTGTTCTTTAATTGAAAGAGACAAACTGAGACTTGATAGTTAGGTACTTTTATCTCTTTAATTATCATGATTTCTCTGGAGGAAACTTTGAAGGAGGGAATTGTACCACAAGAATTGGCTAGGTTACTGAAAGTACTGTAGGACAAAGTTGGTTATATAAGACCAAAGTTTATAGAGCACATAAAAACTAAGGAGAAGTGAGCCATATTAGAAAGGACTTGTGGCCTGAATTTACCTAAATAAAAGCACTTTCTGGAAACATTGAAGGGCAAATAGTTTTAGGGCTCTTGGTCTTAGAGTTTTTATTTATTTTTTGAGTATATTTTGAGTATTTATTTATTTTTATTTACAGGCATAGTTTATTGAACTATTACGCTCTGTTAGTCTTGGAAGGGAAATATAATGATAAATGACTCAAAACTCAGCTCAAAGATACTTAATCTCATTGGGATAAATAAATGGCTAATTATGGCAACCTAATGGGACACCAGATAGCAAAACACATAGCAAAATGTGAATATAAAATAATGTGTAAAAAGAATGCAATAGGCCCGGAGGGTTAGCTCATTGGTTCCGGTGCCTGCCTCGCAAGCGCAAGGTCCTGAGTTCCATCCCAGTAACCACATACAGTGCTGGGCATGGAGACTCACGTCCACCAGCAATCAATACCACATACCACATACCACAGTGCTGGGCATGGTGGCTCACGCCTGTATTCCCAGCATTCAGGAGGCAGAGGGAGGAGGATTGCTGAGTTTGAGGCTTGCCTGGACTACATAGTGAGCTCAGAGCCAGCCTGAACTACAAAGCGAGACCCTGTTTCAAAAAAAAAAAAAAAAAAAAAGAATGCAATACTGAAAATGTGCATTAGCTCTATTAAAAGTGATAGAGAATTTCAAGTGAAGTTTTGCATTTATAATTATACGGATTGATTTCTACAAAAGTGCTTAAATATATGATCAAAAATAAGTGATCTAATTACTTGGAAGGAAATATTCTTACTTGGGCAGCTTCACATAGGAGATAGCTAGGGATAGCACAAGAGGATTAGATTCACCATTACTTACACAGTACAGTCTCCAAAAGTAGGGGAAGTGGAGAAGGGCAGGGTCAGTATGGACACTGCTTAGAGGATGAAGAACTTGAAGCAAGCCTTGATAGCAAGGTAGAACCAAAATGGACTAGAATGAATTAGGAAATAAGATAAAGAGCACAGCATGAGTGGATAGGTTGAGACTGCATATGCTCAGTGAAATAAGTCAGACACAGAAGTTTAAATATCGCATAGTTTCTCTTATATGAGAAATGCAAAGTATAAATAATTTAAAGAGTAAAGTAAAAGATAGGTGGTAAAAAACAAGGAGGTGGACTCTTCAGAGAGGTAAAGGGGATCTAGTGGTACAGAGAGATTGGGAGGGTGGAGAGGGAAAGACATAGGGCTGAACATGCAGTATGTAATATACTAACTCTCAGGCAGAAATGTCCTGATGTATGATAAACATGTACTAATAAAAACAAACAAGATGGCAGTAGGGAGGGTGGCGTATGTGTGTAAGAAGAGATGTGCATCAGTTAAATGGGAAGCATTTGGGGGTCGTAGGTGAGCCAGGTTAAATTCTAGGATCATTCATGTTTTGCTAGTAGATTATCTTGTTTCAGTATAACAGCAGTAAACAATGACTTTTATAGCAGTCTATGAGGTTGCTTGCAAAGAAGAGCCCACTGAAGGAACAAGAAGTCTGAAATGATGCTCTTGGGAGCAAACGAAACTTTGACTTGGAAATGTTACTGTAGGACAAACAGAAGTTAGTTTCCTTTTATTTGTTCCACTTTTTATTTTGAAATATTTCAAGCTTCCTGAAAAATTACAAGAACTGTGCACCCTTATGCTCTCCACTGTAGTTACCAGTTGTTTGCTGAGAGTGTTCATTATGAATCAGTACTGAGTTTTGTTAAATGCTTTTGGTGCGTCTGTTCTCCCCTTTATTGAGTTTATTGGTACATTTTGGTTGTACATTGTAATGACATTCATCATTGAGAATTTGTACCTATACATGATGTATCTTGATTTGTATTTTTTGAAATGATCAAATAATTTCCCCATTACAGTGTTAATGTAATGAATTACATCGAATAATTCAAATGTTGATACATCCCTGCTTTAAATTAATAAACCCTACCTAGTTCATGATAAATTATTTGGCTTATATATGGCTGGATTTATTTTACTATTTAGGGTTTTGATTGAATTTCTTAGATATCTATCAATGGATATATTATATTGTAATTTTGTGATAATGCTTCCATTAGGCCTGGTGCAAGGATTACAATGGCTTTATGAAATGACTTTGGAAGTATTCTTTCCACTTCTGATTTTTCCTTCTTCTTTCTCTGTCTTTTCTCCTCACTTTCCTTTCTTCCTCTTTTCCCTTCTGTCCCTTCTTTCCTCTCTTCCTTCCTTTTCTGTCATTACTGGCAGTTGAAGACAAAGCTTCCCACTGAGCTATTTCCCTAGCCCTTTTAATTTGATTTTATTAATTAATTTATTTTGACCTTTATTAATACATGTTTTCAGTACATAGTGATTACATTCACTATAGGGAATTGGTATATGTACATAACATGTTTCAATACTTTTTCTTTCTTTTTTTTTTTTTTAAGTTTTTGAGACAGGGTCTTGCTTTGTAGTTCAGGCTGGCCCTGAATTCACTATGTAGCCCAGGCAAGCCTTGAACTCAGGGCAATCCTCCTGTCTCTGCCTCCTGAGTGCTGAGATTACAGCCATAACCATCATGCCCAACATTTCAATTCTTTCCCCGTTCATGCTACCTGTCCTTTATTAATCTAATCTAGTGTTAGATTAATTTATTTAAATTATAAGGCCTTATAAAATTAATTATCACATATACAGGCTGAAAACCAGACTGATAGACCAAAGAACATATAAAACATATAAGACAGTTATACTAAGTCATTATACACTTTTAGATACATTATCCATTCTAGATTATAATATCTTCTTTTCTCTCTCTTTTTAAAAATCAAACTAAAACACATAATAGTTTGATTCTGTTTTGAGATAGGGTTTGCTACATTACTGCATCATGCAAGGAGCACTCCAAATGTAATTCTCCTGCTTCAGGCTCCCAGAGTGCTGAGATTACAGGCATGTGCCACCACCTCCATTTTCTTAAATGATCTGAGTTCTTCTTCAATTACATTATAATTTTTGCTGCAAAAATTATCTAGATGTTGAGTTCTCTTTGTAGGACGTTAAAATATGATGCTTTGATTTCTTCAATAGATACAAAGTTACTGAGACATTTCTCTTTCTTCTTGAGTTGCAATTGGTAATTTTTATTTATAGGGGATTTATCATTTCACCTGTTTAAAATTTGTTAGCCTGAAATCAGGTATAATATTCATGTAAATATTTTCTAATGTAAGAACTTTAATATCCCCTTTCATTTTAGATGTTAGTATGTTCTCTTTTCCCCTTGGTTAGTTTCATTTGTTAAAACATTTATCGTGTCTATTAATCTTTCCAAGGATTAGGAAATGATGGAGTTAATTTTCTGTTTTGCTTATTTCTGTTCCATTCCTTATTCTTTCATTCTATATACTTTGGGTTTAATTTGCTTTTTTAAAAAAAAATTGAATTCTTTATTGGTACAATTTATATACATCTCACAGTCACGTATAACATTGGGGAATTTGTACCAGTATATGACACAAGTTAATTCTCATTTTTACCCATATCCCTACCCACCCACACCTCCCCACCCCCTTTATACATACTCTTTTATTTTCTTCCTGTATCATATTTATTTCTTCCCCTCATTAATTTGCTTTTTATCTAGTGTTTTAAGGTGGAACTCAAATTATGGACAAAACCTTTCTCCTCCTCCTCCTCCTCCTCCTCCCCTTCTCCTCCTTCTTCCTCTTACTCTCCTTCTCCTCCTCCTCCTCCTTCCTCTTCCTCTCTTCCTCCTCCTCCTTCTTCCTTCTTTCTCCTTCCTTTTTTAATTGAATTCTTCATTGGTGCATTTTATATACAGCTCACCAATCACACACAACATTGGGGAATTTGTATCAGGATATAAAACCTTTCTTCCTTACACTTTAAGGCACTTGAAGTTGTAAATTTTTGTTCTCATAATATCTTAACAGAATCATACATTTTGATATTTTCATCATTATATAGTTCAGTTTATTTATCTTGCTTGTGATTTCTTTTTATACCTAGAGTTTAATGAATTCATGTGATGTACTTTTTCAAATTTAAGAATTTCATAATTTTCAAAATTTAAATTTATTTTAACTGATATATAAAGAAAAATCATTCATGTTCATGGAGTACCATGTGATATTTGGAGAAATTTATATGTTTTATAATGTTGAAATCAAATTAAAAATATCTCTCTTCATAAATTTTTCACTTCTTTATGGGGAAAGATTTCATTCTAGCTTTTTAAAAAGTATCATGTATTATAATACATTATTTTTAAGTCTAATTCCTTTATATATGTCAGTACATATATTGTAAGATTTCAGTCTTATAAAATTCACTGAAATTTATTTTATTTCATGGCACATGATTCCTATTAGTGAATATTCTGGATACATGGATGAATTGTACCATATATAGTATTCAGTATCAATCATGTCTAAGTGGCTGATAGTTTTTTGAAATTTTCTATGTCCTTATTGTTTTAGAGCCCATTTTTATGATAAATATATTTATTATATATCCCTGCTATTTTTAAATGTTTATTCATTTAGCGACAGGTTATTATTATATCCATTTAAAATTATGATTTGCTAACAAAGGAGGTTAAAGACCTCTAGTCTGAAAACTACAGCATTTTGTAAAAGGAGATCAAAGAGGATAACAGAAAATGGAAAGACATCTCTTGTTTATGGGTAGGATGGACCAACATCATCAAACTGGCTATACTCCTATAACTACTATACAGATGCAGTACGATTCCAATTGAAATTCCTACAGTATATTTCACAAATCTAGAGAAAATAATCCAAAAATTCTTCTGGAACCACAAAAGACCTAGAATAGCAAAAGCAATTCTTAAGGAACAAGGGCATGGTGGAAGGTATCACGGTCCCCAATTTGAACTGTACTACAAAGCCATTATGGTAAAAAATGTATGATACTGGCAAAGTAACAGACCTGAGGACCAGTGGAATAGATTAGAACGTCCAGAAACATCTCCAGATACCTTAAGCCAATTTATCTTTGGCAAAGGAGCCAAATATCCTCAATGGAGGAAAGATAGTCTCTTTAATAAATGGTGCTGGAAAAACTGGGCTTTAACCTGCCAAAAACTAAAGTGAGACCTATTTCTTTCACCGTGTACTAAACTAAAATCACAATGGATTCAAGACTTAAAACATTAAAACAGAAACAATAAGCCTGCTGGAAATCAGGTTAGGTAAAACTCTTGGAGACATTGGCTTAGGGAAAGACTTCATGAACAAAACCTCTATAGCAGGAGAACTGGCAGAAGAAATCAACAAATGGGATTTCATCTTATTAAAAAGCTTCTGCACAACAGAATAAACCACCAGCAGAATGAAAAGACAACCAACAATATGGGAAAAATCTTTACCAGCTGTTTCTCAGACAAAGGGCTACTATCTAGAATATATAAAGAGCTTTAAAAAATTAGTGCCCCCAAATTTAAAGACCCAATTCAAAAATGGGTATCTGACATAGACACTTTTCAAATGACCATACCTTGAGGGCACACTCATAAGTGAAATAAATAGGTCACAGATGTGTAGATGCTGTATCTTTTCTCTGATATGAGAATTTGTAGATGTAAATGAGTTCTAGAATGTATGATAATTTTGTGAAATAGAAAATATTCAAAGGAAAAATGGTAGGGGTAAGTAATGAGGGGAAAGAAAAACTATAATGTTAAAAAAGGGAAACAAAACATGTATATAGAGGGCAGGGAGGTTGTAGGATGAGAGGAGTGGGGAAAATAAAAAGTGATATCATGTACAAATTCTCAATATTGTGTGATCACGATGTTTATATAAAATGTACCAATAAAATTATTATTTATCTCATTTTGCCATGTCTTATGTCAACTTCATGAATCATGAAAGTTTTGCTGTTTACATATATTTAGAATTGGTTTTCCTTTCCAAAGAATTAATTGCTTTTCCTTTCCAAAGAATATTTATTTCCTGTAATTTTACTTGTCTTAAATTTCACTTTGTCTTTGTTAATATATCTGTCCTTAATGATTATTGGTTACTGTTTTAACAGTATATCTTTTTCTCTCGTTTCTCCCTCAACTTGTTTGTAGTTTTAAATTTAAACTTCATCTTTTGTAACCTGTGTATTGCTGAATTTTTCTTTTTATCTAGTCTGATGATTTCTGTCTTTTAGCTACAGTGTTCAGCCAATTTTTCATAAACACAATTCTCGGTATACTTCAATTTAAGTATACTATGCTGTAATATAATTTCCCTTTCCCTTCCCCTCTTTATCATTGTTTACTTGTTGCCCCACTTCTGATTTTGGGTTGACTGAATAATTTTTAGTGTTTTTTTTTACATTTATCTATTGGATTTATAACTATAATTTCTAGAAGTATGTTTAGTGGATGCTTAAGAGCAGAGTCAAATACTGCAGCCTCCAGGCCATGTCTAGCACATTGCCTGCTTCTGCAATTAAAATCTTATGTGAAAACAGTCACACATTCATTTGTATGTTCTCTGTGTCTGCTTCTGGGCCACAGTGGCAGAGTTAAGGAGGAACACCAAAGGCTGTGTGGCCTAAAGTCTGAGTGGCTCTCTGTCCCTTCAGCAAAAACCTTTGCTTCCTCTCGCTATAGTGGTGTGGGTGTCCTTCACCTTAAGAAGCCCATCCATCTACTACCACCGCATACTTTCTATGGCAGCCATTTTATTTACTACTCTCCTTTTCCTGTTTGTTACTTCATCGCTTCTAACTTTTCATATCCTATGCCATACTCTTACCTTCTAATAATAGTGTGATTCTGTTTTGGTAACCCTTTTTCCTTTTTTGTTGTCATTTATTTAACCTCTTTCTATTATCATTATTTTTGCTTGAAATGATTTTTTGTCTTCCAAGTGATTATCAGAAGCAGAAGGCCTAGCTTTTACATTTTCTCATGTATGTCTTCTATTGGCTTTGAAACTGTCTTATTATGTCTGTTGCGTGTATAAGGGCAATGGTCACACTGTGGCCTGGAGCCTAAATCTCTAGCCCATTGCTTATTTTGGATAATTTGAATTTAGTTTTGATATTTTTTCCTCAACTTATAGCAAAATATGCTGGAAACAAAATCTTGTAGTCTTTATCTGAAGATATCTTTATTTCACAATCAATTTTGTGGGTTATTGCTCTGGTTTGAATGTAATTTCCTTTTCTTTTGGTACTAGGTATGGAACTCAGGGCTCACATTTGCCAGGCATGTGCTGTGCTGCTGAACCATCCAGGCACTATTGCCCTGGTTCAAACATGCTGGGTTGACAATGTTACTAGTTAGCAATGTCATTACATTGTTTTCTGGATTCTACTGTTTCTAATAAAAGAAACATTTAGCACCTGCATGGTTTTTCTGTATGTAATATGTCTTTTTCTCAGTCTGCTTTTGGATCTTTATCTTTGGTTTCGAGTGCACTGACTCTCATATATAGTCTGTCCAAAAATATGTACATACTTCATCAGTTTGCCATATTCTTTCATGTCTAGAACCACTTGGAGCACCTGTAATTGTAGAAGGCGAAGGTAACGTGTATTAATCTCATGTCTCAATAAATTTAATATTAAAATATACAAGTTTTTCTTCTGATGTGTACATTTTTTGGTTGCACTGTATATATTTTTATTTTCTCTGTTCTTATCATGGTTGGGGTAGGTGAAATCCTTCCTTCCTTCCTTCCTTCCTTCCTTCCTTCCTTCCTTCCTTCCTCCCTCCCTCCCTCCCTCCCTCCCTTTTTTCAAGACAAGGTCTTGCTATATAGCCCAGGTTAGCCTCAGTCTCATGACAAACCTCCTGCCTCAGACTCCTGTTTATTGGGATTACAGACATACACCACCATTCCTAGCTCTCCTTTAGTATTTTAAAATTAAAAATTTAAATGGTTAAATTAAATTGTTTATTTAGATTAAATTGTTTCACGAAGGGGCTGGAGATTTGGCTCAGTGGTTCCAGTGCCTGCCTCACAAGTGCAAGGTCCTTGGTTCAATCTCTGGTAACCACATACAACAATACTGGGTGTGGTGGCCAATGCCCACTGGCAATCAGTACCTCATACGACAGATGCTGGGCTTGGTGGCTCAAGCCTGTAATCCCAGCACGCGGGAGGCAGAGGCAAGAGGATTGCTGAGTTCAAGGCTTGCCTGGGCTACATATTGAGCTCAGGGCCAGCCTGAACTACAAAGCAAGACCTTGTCTCAAAAAAAAAAAAAAATCCTGAAACTTGAGAAATTATATTACAGTATTTTTCATATGCTTTTCTGTACCACTATCAACTTTCTATCTTTTAATCCCTTTGATGATTATGCTTAATTCTGCTAATTCTACCTTAGGTATTTTTCTGTCTTTAGAATTGGAAAATTGTTATCATCCTGCCTTCAACTTCACTGGAACTTTTTCCATCTTCTATAAACCCATCCACTGAAAAATTTCACTTTAGTATACTTTGCAGTTTTATGATTTCTATTTGTTCTTTTTATAGTTTATGTTTATATTTTGATACCTATTATGCCACGTCACTCGTTAAGGCCATAAATTTCTTTTTGTCTTTGATTTAATTTTAATGAGTTATTTGAACATATTTATTATAGATTCTTTAAAAACTTTCTTCTAGGGCAGAGGGTTAGCTCAGTGGTTCCCGCGCCTGCCTCACAAGCATGAAGTCCTGAGTTGGATCCCCAGTAACCACATACAATGCTGGGCGTGGAGACTCACGCCCACCAACAATCAATACTGCATACCATAGTGCCAGGAGTGGTGGCTCATGCCTGTAATCCTAGCACTCGGGAGACAGAGGCAGGAGGAATGCTGAGTTTCAGGCTTGCCTGGGCTACATAGTGAGCTCAGAGCCAGCCTGAACTACAAAGCGAGACCCTGTCTCAAAAAAACCAAAACAAAACAAAACAAAATACCCAAAAAATCCTTTCTTCTAAATAACAGTGTCTGGGTCATCTCTAAGTGATTTTTTTTTTTTTGTCTACTCCATTCCTTGATGGGATTTATTCTTTTCCCTATGAAGTGAGTATTCTATTATGTATAGGAATTTGTTGATAGTACACTATATAATTACTAAATTTTGTCATTTTTCTACAAAAGGCATTGGTGAATGTTGGAGTAAAAGTTTAGTGTTGAACTTTTGGATCTTACTTTAAAATTCTGTTTGCATGGATCTGTTGGAAACCTAATTTATGTTGCAGGTACCTGTATCATGGTAAGCCTCACTCTGGTCTTTCTCCTCTATCACCTTGGGGCTCAAGCTTGTTATAGAGGGTGTTAGTAGAGGCCCTATTCAACAGCATGTTTCTTTCTTGTGTGGCAAGAACTTTCGGCAGTCCTAGAGGGGTGCTTAGGTGGTAACAAGGTATTCCCCAGCAGTATACATCCTTTAATATCACTGTTCATTATTAATCCTATGGTGGTGGTGACTCCTTGAGAGTAAGGCTTTGGTAGTTTCTCCCTAAGCAGCTTTATTGTAGTCTTATGCAGAATTATGGAAAACTCCCACACAGATTTCATGAAACATTCTCTGTGAACTATTCTCTTTTTTTGCAGAATCAGGTTCGGTGGTTTTAAAGCTGCCTTGACCTTTGCTTTTGTGTAGCTCCCAGTCACTGGACCTATTTGACTGTATCAGGATTTTAACTGACTATATTGTAACTGGGGAATCATTCCCAGGTAGAAAGCTGAGTTGATTATGGGGCTTACTTCATGAGTTTCCTTTTCTTCTGAGCTCACAGTCCTAAACTGCTTGAAAACAGTTGCTTCATATATTTTGTCTACTTTTACTGTTGCTCGCTGTGGGAAGGTGGGGGTACTGCCAGGAATTTCATCATAGTCTGAAATAGAAGTTTCCCTGTTCCTCTTAGATAACCTGTCATTCTTAGAGCACTTCCTTGCTTATTGTCATAAGAATATATGCTGGGATTACCTTGATAATGATTCCTTTCTGTGGAAAATGGTTTGAGAAACCTTAATTGTGATTTCATTTGTATTCGTGCAATTCAAATTTAATATCCATTGTTTTTCCTCCTGATTTTTCTGTTCCATACTTTTATCCCCTTTTCCTTACACTGAACACTAACATTTTTATAAATACCCATGCACTAATTTATTTTACCCTGTAAAGTATACAAAGTAGTTTCAGTTTCATAATCATTACAAACAACAAATTTATTAGATAAATATATTTTGGAACCATTTTATCCTTATAATTCATGTGCCTAAAGATAGATAACCAGAGTATTGTATGCAGATGTTGGTTAAATTAAATTATTTTTCTCTGTGTCTGTTATTATTAATTTGATGCATAAATATGTTAATGTAGTTCTTAAAGAATTTACTTTTTTATAATCTTCAATTAAATTTTATTTAAATATATACATAGAATATATCATTGAAACTTCAAAATTATGGAAAAAAGAATAAATTATGGAAATCTCATGGTCATATCTGTTACATCTACCTGTTCTCACATATTACTCCATTTATAACCAATTTCTTTAGTTTCTGCTATTTTTCCCTTTCTTTGCATGAAATGATATATGTATTTTTTTTTTTTTTTGAGACAGGGTCTCGCTTTGTAGTTCAGGCTAGCTCTGAGCTCACTATGTAGCCCAGGCAAGCCTCAAACTCAGCAATCCTCCTGTCTCTGCCTCCCGAATGCTGGGATTATAGGCGCGAGCCACCATGCCCAGCACTATGATATATGTATTTTTAAATAGGCTCCTTTCACACACAAAATATGGCAAAATATCTGTTTACATTTTGGTTCTTTTTTATGTACTATATCTTATAAATAAAGAATTGGATTGCTTTTTCATTTTTCTTTATAATAGTGTGTCACACTTCATGAAAGTTCAAATTGTAGCCGGGTGTGGTGCCTCACGCCTGTCATCCCAGCACCCGGGAGGCAGAGACAGGAGGATTGCTAAGTTTGAGGCTTGCCTGGGCTACATAGTGAGTTGGGGGCCAGCCTGAACTACAAAGCGAGACCCTGTCTCAAAAAAAAAAGTTCAAATTACATAAAAATAAAAGACCTTACATTTTAATTTCTAGAGTTAGTACATCATTAAATTTCTTATAGACTCTTTCAAATAGCTTTTTGGATGTCATTGTATGCTGATAATACATGTGGCCTAAATCACATGTATTTTTCAAACTTGAAGTCCTATTGCACATACAATCTCAAATGTGACTTGGTACTTCATGTGATATCTAAAATCTGTCATCTCTGATCCTTGACAACATATATCTAACTCATATTTTAAATACTGTGCAGCATTTCTTTTGTGAGCTTTGAAATTCATTCTCTATTTATGGAGTCTAGACTTTCACCATTAGGTTATGCTGTTCTAAGATACTGCTGCAAGCAATCCCCATGTTTCATAGATCGTTATGTTCTAGAGGAGCAAATATTCTGGTCAGAAACTTTCCTAGAACTGGAACTGTTGGATAAAACAGTCATTTAAATTTCAAGATCCTAATAAATCACTCACCAATGTCACTGTACTGTCCTATATTTTTACAAACGTATATTAATGTTCCTTTCCCATTACACATTTAATAGCTATGTATTGTCAATTAAGGAGTTTTCTCTCATTTAAATCAGAAGATTACATTATCTACTACAACCCTCAAATTGGCTATAAGTATGTTTCTTGGAGTCCAAGAAGCTTGGAAGTATGTCTGTGTGTATGACAAGGGCAGACTAACAGTAAAGGAAATTGTAGTGAAAATCACTGCTTAGTCACTCTGCTAGTCAACACAGAACAGAGAGCAGAGTACAAGTTAACAGCTATGTAAGTGCATTATTATTTTGGTTATGATGTAACAAGGTCTGATAGAATTGAAATACTGAAATCCTTCATGACACTGAGTCTGTTGAAATAGAAATGGGTAGATAATTGGTCTAATTGAGTTAATGAATTCAAGCGCAGAGAAGTTTGAAAATAATTGCTTATGAGTATCCTATACATCTATGTAGCCCCATCCAAATACAGAAATTACCAAGTTTGATTCCATGTTGGATTTATTACTGTTCATAATGTAAAAGAATGAGAAATAAATGAAGATAATTAATCCTTCTAGAAATTCTTTTGTTGGAATTTAGGCTGTGCAATAAGAGCAGCCAAGAACTGCAGTGAATGGGCTCCTTCCTCTGATGTTTTGGAATGAAAGGATATTGTATTCGGTGGGGTGGAGAGGAGCTGTGAATGCCTATTTTTTTCTGCTAGGATGAGATTCTACCATAACCCAACTCATGTAGCCTTGTCAGGCTTGAATACATCCCTTGTGGCTCTGCTGACGTGTGCAGGTGTAATTTGCCCTAAAGGAAATATGTGCTCAGCAAAAGTGTATCCTTAATGCCCATGATAGTTTTGTCTCGGGGGAAAGCTGACATCCAGAGATTTCTTTCAACACTCATGATGCCTCTAGTCCATCAGAGAAATATTGAATATGTAGTATGAGACTTGTGTTCATACTTTCATTCTTGCTGTATTTGTGCTTCCATGTATTTATTTACTCCATCATAGGGAAGCACAGTATTGTGGAAAGGTTGAGCTAGGACTATTCTCTAAAAGATACACGTTGACACTCAGTGACCTTCCCTGGGCTACAAAGGGTCAAGATCTGTTTCTTTCTGTGTGTGTCACTTGTGAGATCTGTTTTGTAAATGTGCTTTCCATAAAAGGCTTCAGATAAGAAACACATGGTTTTTTAACAGGTTATCATTAAACACTTGGGCTGAATGACATGACTTCAACATCACTGTCTTGTGAAAACACAACTCAATGATTACATAAAACAAAATTCTGTGAAGGCATATTGCAGAAATATAGCATTTATTAATTTACCAAATAACACAGACTATATAAAATTCTTTTGGTGGTACCTCTGCGAGACTCAGGAATGGGCAAGATACGCTGTTTACTCTCAAGGAACTAAATAATTTTGAGGATAGGGGAGAAAGGAACATTTTTTCTTACCCTATACCAGTCACCTTTAATAAGATATGAATATATTACATTAGACAAAAGCCATGAGGTACACATGTTCTAGGCTTGCCTAGATTTATAGAAATAGCAACTGAACTTAGAGTAGTTAAATAATTGGATCATTTCTACATAAAGGCAGCTAAGACTTAAATCCAAATTTACATGACTCCAGAACACTGCTCTTAAGTAATCTGCTATTCTGTGCATTTGTGTGGACATTATTGAATTCATTTCCTGGTGAGAAAAACTAAAGCTCACTCAGGGAAAATGACTTTATTTGAGGTCCCCAGCTATTAAGAGGCAAATCTAAGTTTCAGACTATCAAAGATTCCAAATGTTCTTGTCATTATAATGTAGATATCTTTTTTTTCCATTGAATTCTTTATTGGTACAATTTATATACATCTCAAAATCACATATAACATTGGGAAATTTGTACCAGTATATGCCACAAGTTAATTCTCATTTTTACCCATATCCCTACCCACTCCCCCTCCTCCCCCTTTTATACATGCTCTTTTTTTTTTTTTTTTTTTTTTTTTTTTTTTTTTTTTTTTTTTTTTTTTTTTTT